>JAKRRZ010001142.1:0-13099 GCA_022627015.2 Podosphaera aphanis
ATACTGGAAAGTGTTAGTAGCTGAGTGATGGAGGCGTTAGGGGCTATTTTGGGATCGCTTCGGCTAAATGGCGCCACAGTCTTGTGGATTGTGGCTTTCATCATGTGGTAGCATTAAATGTATAAATGGTGCGCCACTTCCGTTCATTTAGCAACCCAATCTGAACTTCCATTCTTTAAATTCTTCACTTTTATTTTCTTTTCTGAATATCGCGACTCTTCGTCTCGCGATATTTCCAACAATTTGTTTGCTCGTCCAGAGAAACTAGATGGATGACGTACCTTGAAGTTGCATGTAACTTCCCCGATTGGAACATTGGTGAACAAACCGTACGGAATGCGCTTCAGCAGAGAGGTTACGCACGTCGCCTTCCACGAAAAAAAACCACCTCTATCAGAGAGGAACAAGAGAATACGGAAATCTTGGGCTGAGGTCCACCGAAATTGGACACCAGAGGACTAGACGCTGATTCTTTGGAGTGACAAGACCTGGATAAATGATGGCAAGACAAGATCCAAACACGTCACTAGAAAGGTTTGGCTTAAAACTGACCTGTTAACCAGATGATTATGTCCTAGCGAGCATCGAAGTTAGGGGAGGATTTCGAAGATGACTGTGTGAGTGATAAGTATCAGAAGAGCAACTCTTGGATGTTCTGGGGCAGTTTTGTGGGTCATGAAAAGGGTCCCAGTGTTTTCTGGGAAAAAGACTGGCAGAAGATGACTGCCGTGAGTCACTCCAAGAAAATTCTTCCTCATGTTGTGCAGTGATTAGGACCGAGCATGGAGCGTACTGCTAATCGAATAGGCTACATGCAAGACAACGCTCCATCTCATAAAGCAGCCTTAACCACTAGTTTTCTTCGAGCTCATGGGGTTGAGCCTAAAGTATGGCCGGCGTTTTCCCCGGATTTAAATCCGATCGAGGCGGTTTGGAGTCTCATGAAAAGGTTCATTCAAACTAATTATCCTGAGTTTGAACGAGGTCCCCAGCGATCTAGAGACGAGGTGCATGAAATAGTAGAGGAGGCCTGGGACGCCATTACTCCCGATCAGATCTATGGGCTGTTAGTTAGCATGCCAGCAAGATCTCAGGCCGCCATTGATGCCGATGGAGGGCCAACCAGATAATAGTAAATCTAAATAAATAAACTGCTTCTCTTAAAAAGTCCCATATCAGTTGATGAGAAATAAATGTAATTGCTTAGATAACTTCACAATGCATTTAATCTTGATAAAGTGTGTTAATGCTCTCGAGATAATGTTTTTGGCGGTTTGATTCCAGCCCATATCGTTCCAGGTTAAGGGCGTTGATCATAAAGTATTTGAGCTTAGCCTTGTAGATCGTCCAGGAGATCATACAGGGCCACAGGGGTATTATTTCTCCTGCAATCGGCGGTGCTATCCAGGGGTGTATCCATGCTTCTTTACATAATCTTCATGGGTAGGAGCTCGGTCTTGGTGGCCCCAGCTTACACGTGTCTCCTCGTCCAACGTTTTGCAATCATCCCCATAACATCTCCATTTTTCGTAACTGCTTTAGTCCCACAACAACACAACGCGCATTCAACGACGACTGTCATCTGTTCTTCACACCATAAATTTTTATCTGACATCTAAGCTAAGTTTTATCATTAAATTTTCAAGTAAGTATCAAAGCAGATCACTCCAGCAACTCCACAAGTTCAATAGCTTTACAGGATGAATATTTTCCAGGCTACGACGACGCCAATCCGATACTCAAATCGACTTAGTCGAGAACAAAGAATTAAGGTAAGATTTTGATCCCAGAATAGAAATCAATATACTTCGAATTTTGCTAGCTAATTAGGTTCTCGCTCTTTATGAAGCCAGACATTCTAATCGAGAAATATCAGATCCGCTCGGGATATCAATGAATCAAGTTAAATACACAACCCAAACAGGTCGTATATCTCCCGGAAAAAGTACTGGTCGACCTCACAAGCTTTCAACTGAGCAAGAGAATGAGCTGGAAGTATTCGTGTGTAGAGACAAAGAGACCAGGCAGATGTCATATCTTGAACTATCTATACATTTTCACATGTGGAATGTTGGTCAAGATGCCATCCGGAATGCTCTCAGGCGAAGAGGCTATCTTCGCTACATCGCCCGAAGTAAGCCTCCACTGACTGAGCAGCACAAATTATTACGAATAGAGTGGGCACATAGACACTTTCATTTCACCTTGGAAGACTGGTGCAATGTTGTTTGGACTGATGAAACATATATCAGCGATGGTCCCGTTAACAAAACACATGCTACTCGAAAGGCAAGTCGAAACGTATATCATGGCCAACAACAATTCTTTATATTCAAAAAGGCAAACGAGGAATACAATAGCACGTGCCTAATTGAACGGCAAAGGAAGAATAATTCCTGGATCTCCTGGGGTTGTTTTGCAGGAACACAAGCTGGTTTCTATGTTTTTTGGGAGAGAAATTGGGGCAAGATGACCGGAGAAACCTATCGTCAGCGTATCTTGCCCTATGCTTTGGGCTTTATCAGCTCTCTCCCAACAAATAATGGCCTGGCGATACTCATGCATTATAACGCACCGGTTCATACCGCGGCACCTGCAATGGAATACCTCGAAGCCAATGGCGTTGTACCAATGGCTTGGCCGCCATTCTCCCCAGATCTCAATCCCATTGAGAATGTATGGGGTTTAATGAAAGCCTATATAAAAGAATATCATGGGGATTCTATTGGCACCAGGCAGCGTACTAGAGCTCAGGTACGACCCATTGTGCTAGAGGCATGGCGAGAGTGCACAAGGCCTGAGAGGATTTTGCCAATTCTTCAGGGTATGCATGTTAGATGTGAGGCCGTTATCTAGGCTCAAGGTGGTTCTATTCCTTATTAGTTGTAAAAGTAGTAGTTTATCTTCATGAAATTTAATAAATATTGTTATCACAACATTTTCGTGAAGCGTTTAGTCGGAAATTTTAGTGCAAAATGCAAGGGTGAAAACATTTTACAAAACGATTCGCCAGGGGATTGGACCAATCCCATGTTACCATTGCAGATGAACCCTAACACTTTTGTGGAGAGCCTCAGCCCAATTCGTTAATGATCGTGCAGATACTTTCCATATTCATATGAAGATTGACCAGAGAAACCTCATGGGAGGAAAATTTACCCCTGTAGCCCTGTAGTATTAAAATGGTGTAATTAGATTGTCTGGATTGGTCATAGCTCTGTTGGTCACAGCTACGCTAGCAGGGTTTATATTACTATAAAGTGGAAGAGTTTTCGCATCGGAAAACTTCTATGGTACCGGTCTGTAAAGCATTATTTTATGTGTAGCTGTAAATCCTCAGAATCCAATTGTGCAGTTCTAAATCTACTTCCACGCCATATTATAAGTCATACTTTTAATATGTAGGTCGAAAATAGTGGGCAGCACTGTAGGCATAAATTAACGCCTCATCTTCTGTGTACTATATTCACTTATTCTCTTCCTCTAGTTCCCCGGAAAAAAATAAAACGTCCCCCGAGGGACAATTGGAATATTCCGCGTCGTCAAATTTGCTTTTTCATCGGTGATTAAATGCGATCTTGTCCCACACTGTTCAGCTCGGCCTATCGATGACGGTCACAGTAGCTGTGCGATACTGATGTGACTTCATGAACTTGTCCACGAACTTTCTCCAGATTAGAGACGTTGATAAAATCTCTATCAAACTTCAACTTACCCTGTCAAGCAAATGTCTGCGCAGAATTCCTCCGCACGAGCTGAGGATTAACCTTAGCATGGGCAATGTGACTCGGCATGCAAAATCTTCTTCATCTTTTCTTCATGGCATGACATGCCAAGGATCTGACTCTCGGATTTTTGTGAGGGATGAGTTCGAAGAAGTGGTCATGGCTTCACGATTCTCACATCTACGCGACTTAACGCCTCAATTCACATGACGCAAATTTTCCTGAGTCGTGCCATTGTGCCCCGGTGTTGAAGAAAAAAGAACTATGTATTATAATTTATGCAAATTAAGTTTTAATTTTCTACAAAATATTTGGTTAGGGAGCTTGAGACATTGACGAGATGATCGAAAGGAAAGACGATAACATGAAGACGACAATTGGGGTTAAGCGAGATACTAAAGTATTGCGTTTCCCTTGGAATCTTAAGCGATACACGGGTTCACTAACAGAAATGCCTGAGGTATGACTCTAGAGCCCCTCCATATTATTCTCTTCGGACATGCTTCAGCCTCATCAGCCTGCCATAAATATCAAAATTAAAATTTCAATCATGCCGAAAATTCTCAAGTTCGTCACTAGCAATTCAAACAAGCTTGCAGAAGTTAGAGATATTCTGGGCGGCTTTGTAGAGATACAAAGCCAGTCGTTGGACCTGACAGAGATCCAGGGATCGATTGAAGTGATTGCTGCGGATAAATGTCGAAGAGCTGCGGATATTGTCGGTTTATGCTCATTCACTAACTTTTCATGGGCTTACCTTGCATAGATTCAAGGTCCGGTTCTTGTAGAAGATACATGTTTGTGCTTCACCGCTCTGAAAGAGCTTCCTGGCCCGTATATGTAGGTCCATAGAACCTGGGTTGATCGGCGTGGGTTTCTTCATTTGCTGACTTCTCGGTCAGAAAATGGTTTCTTGAAGCTCTAGGCCACCAAGGACTAAATAATCTTCTGGTTGGGTTCCCAGATAAATCGGCGCAAGCTGTCTGCACTTTTGCATATTGTGAAGGCCCGAACAGCGAGCCAATAATCTTCCAAGGAAGAACAGATGTAAGTTTTAGGCCCGAGGAACCTATTCTTTTTTCATGGCTCTAAAGCTTTATAGGGTAAGATTGTGCCGGCTAGGGGACCATCTAACTTTGGTGAGCATCGATCTTAACTCTAATATTTAAAATTCTCATCAGATCGTAGGGTGGGATCCAATATTTGAGTACGATGGCAAGACGTGAGTTGACCAAAGCCCACTCTCTCATCTAATCCTGATGTTAATAGTTACGCGGAGATGAGCAAAGATGAAAAGAATCAGATTTCACATCGATCTCGAGCGTTGGCCAAGTTAAAGAGTTGGTTGCAGAAAAACCTCTGAAAGGTAAACGTTATTCTTGCTTCGCAGAATTGTCTAGTACCCATTGTTTGACCCAAGATTCGATGCGATCAACGTTGTTTTCTAAGTCTTCTGTCACATCGCTTGTGAGTTCAATGATTATTTCCTCGTCATAGGAATCTCGGGCTTCTTGTAACAAAACTTCCATAATCTCGACGTCTAAATTTTCCTGTAATTTGGCTTCCGGGTAATTCCTGCGATAATTCTATTAGACCATGTTGTTGTTCCACCCTCAAATTTCGGAGACTTGCCTTGTACTCAGACGATCATAGAGTAGAGTTGAATTCACCCGAAGCACAACCACAAGGTCAATCCAGCTTTTGGGGAACAGATCGCAAGCATGCCAATCAATGATGCATCCACCGCCTTGGATCTCGTCCTCTATAGAATCCAGCAGCTAAAGATGTTAGATTTTTTCCGACTTTTGCCAAAAGTAATTTTCAGACCTTATCTTCATCAACAATCCAGCTCTTGAACTTCTCATCAAAGCCCTCATGTAAGACCCTCTCTTTCACAATATCATTGATTGAAATATGCTTCAGTCCCGTATTTTGGGCAAGCATTTCGCAATGAGAAGTTTTGCCCACACCAGGCGTCCCGGTAATGATAATGTTCGGCTGAGATCTCATGATGAAATCGTGATGCTATGTTATGCAATGGGACGTACTCCTGCACGGGAAAACGAATTGACCCCTAAATAGAGACACGCTGAGTGTGAAAATAGGCGTGGGATAATTCTTGGTGTAATTCGCATCCAATTCAACAACGCACAACCACTTCTCGGCTTAAACAACGAATGATTAATAAGCAAGCTTCTAGCGTCTGCACAAGTATAATGCCTCGCACGCCGACAGCATCAGCATCTGTTATGTTAATTTAAATCCAGCTCTAAAGCAAAACTCTTGAGCGTACGAAGCTTATCTATAAAACTAATATTTTACAATTTGATGTAAATGAGCATGGAAGAAACTGGGCTGATTTGACATGAGAATTCTTCACCTAATCCACAACGATATCAGAGTGGAGATGACAATTTTTACAACGATATCGGGATTTTGTGTTGCGTCGGCAGTCTGTTATCACGATATTGGAGGGGCACGGATCTGTTATAACGATATAGTTGAAGGTCCTGTTGGAGCTCGGCTCACCTTACAGCATGTGCGTTCATCCGCTTAAAATATGGGGTAAGTACGGACCAAAGGAGGTGAAAATGCATATAATTTTAAGCCCTCGATCAGAGAAATTCGTGCGGTAAGTATTTATGGTCGAGGAACACCGGATTTCGCTCCTCTGACTACTTATCAGTATCTAAATTTAGCTCTACGTGTATGTAAATGTATATCTGGTGTCAATCGGCAGGACCTCTGAGGATTCCTAACTGATCGTGAAGCTTGGTCCACCAATCGGCACTTGCTCCAGCCTTGCGTTCCACATCGGCTATATCAGACCCCAACGACGACGACAACCCCAAAGTTTAAGTAAATGATTAAGCAAGTTTCTTCCAGACAAACATAAAGCAGTACTTTCGTTTACGTCTGGGGAACCAGGAACAGACCAAATCCGTATTGGTACATCCTTTGTGTTGAGTTATAGTCGATGTCATCACTACGATCCCAATTCCATAATCCTTCAGCAAAACTTAGTTCCAGTAGAGGATAATATAGTCCGTGCCTCGCATGAGATCTACCAGGTGTAAAATCAATGTGAAGTCAACAGTGTCTGCCCGTTGACTCAGGATTGTAGGCACATGTATTAGGATTGTACTGATTATTTCATCTACCACAGAAGACTTTATGTCCAATTTTAAAGTCATATCAAGGACTTAAACATTTTGGAGCTGCTCCATTACTTGCTAACTGTGGATATCTGCTTTGCTAAAAATATTGTTAGTATTTCAGAGAGAACGTTCTTAAATAGATCGTCATGAATTACGGTCAGTAATGGCGTCGTCGTCTCTAAAACTAGCTGACCTACATCTAGATTGGATCCTCGATGGAGGTTACCTTCCTAACTCCGTTATTCGTATTGGGATTCGAAGACAACTGAAAGACCGGACCGAAATAATCAAGACAACATCTCTCGAAGAAGCGTACGAAAAAAAGATGAACTATGTGAATCTTCTCCGGAGTAGGCCGATTGCCATCGAGACTACCACGGCAAATGAGCAGCATTATGAAGTTGGCACTGGTATACTAGCAGCCTGTTTAGGTCCAAGGATGAAATATTCTTGCGCTCTTTACCCCAAAGGCGGCGAAACGCTCGCGCAAGCTGAGATCGCCATGTTGGAGACTTATGTCAAGAAAGCGGAGCTCAAAGACGGGATGAGTATCTTAGATCTTGGGTCGGTATTCAGCCTATGCGTAGAGGATATGATGTTAACTCTCAGGCTAGATGCGGCTGGGGTTCTGGAGCGCTGTATTTTGCCGAAGTCCTCCCTAACTCTAAGATCACAGCGTTTTCAAATTCAAAGACACAAAAAATTTACATTGATCAAAAAGCGCAGGAGAAAGGATTGAAAAATCTCACTGTCATCACCGGTGATGTCGTTGAGTATGAGTTCGAAAAAGAAAGCTTTGACCGTGTCGTCTCCATTGAGCTGTTTGAGCACATGAAGAATTATGAACTCTTGATGGCCAAATTAGCGAGAGCCTTGAGGCCGGGCGGGAAGCTCTTTGTTCATATTTTTGCCCATAAAACATCGCCTTACGATTTTGAAGAAGGCTGGATGAGTACTCATTTCTTCTCTGGAGGTACGATGCCTTCTGCGGATCTCTTACTGTACTTCCAGCGTGACCTGAAATTGGAACGCCAGTGGTGGGTTTCTGGCAAGCACTACGCCAAGACGTGTGAGGTTCGTTGTCGATTGTCCTGCGACGTGATTGATCTAACATATAAATTACAGGACTGGCTGTCAAAAATGACTGCGAACAAAAAAGAAATTTGGCCACATCTTATAGAGACTTACGGTGAAAATGATGCAGCTATGTGGTACTATAGATGGCAAATTTTCTACATGGCTTGCGCCGAGCTATTTGCTTATGAAGGTGGAGATACATGGGGTGTATCACATTACCTCTTCCAGAAACCTGAAGCTACATAATTTACCCATTACTTACGACGTCAAAAATGATGGGAATTAATAAAGTAATTAACTCATTATGTTGTTACTTGCTAGATTATTGAGCTTGACACAGATAAAAATTTCACATCGATCGGTGTAAGTCTCGCACGCTGGAACACGTGTTGAAAAAGAGGAAATTTATAAGATATACACTGTTGTATGAGTACTTATCCAGACAACGGAGTGGTTAAAACAATTATGAGAGTTAGAGCTCAGAATATGTTAAGTAATATTATTCATCGGGAGAAATGACACACATCTCACTCTGTCCATCGAAATTCACATCCGTTCCATTTCATGTACAGTAGATTGGCTCGGTACAGTAGCGTATTTTGAAATCATAATGAAACAGTGTCCAAAATCCGTTCGATCTTCCAAACCAGAGAGAGCATACAATCAGTGATGCCCCTGAAGGCCTTAAGTCACGTCCCGTCCAGGAAGCTAGTCGATTGCGAACGAGACTACAGCAAAACAGACAAGGAAACAGTCCTTGGTCAACGCACAGGAAACTATTGATCCAAAAACACCAAAACCAAATGAAATTGAGAGGCCTTCTGCTCATGATTTACCCTTGTACGTGGAAGAGAAGTACAGTGGTTATCATCGGCACGATAGACGCGTAGTCCAATCCATGGCCCAACGAAAAAGATACCGGCTCATTGATGCTCACCTGTGATCTCAGAGAAATTTCGTCAAGCAGAATCATCCCAGGATCACGACGGAGTATCGAGGGGCCCATGCCACCGACATGGATATTTTTGAGACCAGACACGCGTATCGTAGATCTTTCTCAGGTATCGCCAGCGACTCCGGGAATCTTCGTACCGTGATTGAAGGTCAAACATCTAGGTGATATCTACCTACGACGAATATCCTGAAAATATTCACAAGTACTGCTCCATTATACCACACAGTTTCACCCATGATGTTATTGGCGTAAATTCCCATTTTTAGAGGCTACAAGGGCCCGTGATTCAAGCTACCTTAGATCCTATGGCTCATGTTACTAATTACATCTCCAATACACATGAATGGATCCATTGGTCGGTCGTTGACGAGAGAATTTCTGCAAGGGAGTGGGCGCCATCACACACAAAACTTGTGACGAAAAGCTCAATGGCGCAACTTCCAGCTCAAGAGTGCGTGAAACCGAACACCCACCAATTTGATTGGGAAAAGAAACCGAAGCAGACGAAAGGCCGTCATGGGATCAGTATGACCGATTGTCTCATCCCGTTGACTGATGATCCATGAAGATACTGTAGAGGAAGGTGATGTTGACAGATTCAATGTACTCGATGTTCCATGTGGGCATGAATATTTTTATACTTATTGCCTACATGAATTACTGTCTCCAACTCAAGAACTCAAAATCTAGCGGTAGCGGTAATAATAAGATAGCCGTACTTTGTCTTAGTGTTCGACTTCACTGGGTGCTGTTCATCGCTCAACACTCAGTCAACTCGATTTCGAGGCGCACCTCCCGTATGGCACTGGGCGCAGAAATTTAAGGACAGCAGTAAATTTTTTGGCTCTGCTTAGTTGATCAATCAATCAACGTATATGTCATGTTCCTTGACCTTGATCTGTGTAGTTGATGTCGGTCGAAGTTTAGCCGTTGAAACCTGTAGCCGTAGCCTAATTATCACTGGAACCGAGAATTCCGTCGACGCCTAGGTGAGCTTATCTCGAGCTGATGAAAGACATATAAAATTTAGAAGTCTCCAGAAAACAGCCCGCAGTGAACAATTTGTGGATCATCTTGAACTACGGATACTTTTACGCGTAGTCTCCCAAATAGTTCACCACTATTTATTTCAATCCAAGTTCTCTGGAGTCAAAAATTATCGGATTTAAATAACATAATTCTCACTATCTTTTTGGTATGGCTGGCATCAATCCCTTACAAAATTGTTACAATTTAACTTGGTCAGGGTATGCTCCATTTGGAACTACAGGAAATATTAGACCTGCGTGAAATAGCCATTATTCTCTCGGCAGCATCGGTTGAAGCATACGTCGTTGAGGTGCCCGGTAAAGTGCGACATCTTGCAATTTAATTCGATCTAAGATAGTCGTGGGCCTCATTGTTCAGGGTCGTGGGATATGTTGGTAAAGGTTGAACGCCGACAAAAAGAAGGGCCACGATACAATCTGCGGAGATGGTAAAATTTTTCAATGTGATGGAAAGATGATAATTGAAGTCAGAGATTGATGATGATGATGCCTAGACTTGCAAGGCAGTTGGTCCACCCATCTCATTTACTTCGCCATATTCCATCATTTGATCCTCACAGCTGTGATATGAACAATGAACAGCAAGCCAGATTTTACCATTGACTTACACTGATGGTCATTTCGACGGGTTACACAGACTACTGAAAGGTTTGTTGAGATGAAGCATCGGGCTGTTTTTAATGGCCTTGAAGAGACACTCATCTTGTCATGGTGGGGTTCATGTAGTTGTCGGCAGCTTGGCAAAAGCACTTCGGAAGCCAGTAATAATACTCATATGTGTTGAAGGCTACATGTAACTACTAGTACGAGTCGTAATACTTAGTTCAAGTGTTCATTGCACCTTTGATTACACTAATTAACGGTGTAGTGTACCAATCACGCACTCACACTCCCATGAAGGATATTTGTTGACCGCATCATGACTAATTAATCATGCCATCACCTGGGGGGATTTCTAGAACCTTAATGAGGATGCTATTCTGAGGGTATTTCTCCATTCATTCTTGCACCTGAACATCGGCCGATGAAAAACGTGTATTGAAGAAAGATCTTGTCCCTTGAGTGCGTGTCAGCTCTCCTCCAGAGCTCAATCTCCATCTAACCTTCTATCGTAACTAACAACAATCTTAACAAAATGGCCAGTCGTGACGAATCGATTTCTGGGTTTTATTCAAGTCTCAGAACTGCTTGTAGGGCTTACAAGATACATGTACCCAGATCGACTTTATGAGCTCGAATAGCAGGCTCACAGAGTCACACAATTGCGCATCGGAATCAGCAGCGATTAATAATTGACCAAAAGCATGACAGGGTTCGTGAAATGGCCTCTCTAATCCCGCAAGCTAATTAATGGAGACAACGCTCTCCTTGGAAAGAATTGGATAACTAGTCGCTTAGCAACGCCAAAAAAAATGTTCATACTGTTGTCGGGAGACATAACGAAGCCGTAAGAGCTACCCCAGGTAATCAGGAGGCGATTCGCGCATTCTTTAAAGTGTGTAGCAAAACTATACGTCGGCTTAATGTAAAAACCGAAAATACATGGGATATGGACGAGACTGGCCTTGCCCTTGGAATTTGGAGTAATTCTAGAGTGCTCTCGCCTACATTAAAGCACAAAGTGTTATAAAGGTAAGAGCTTACGGAGGATATATTGACTCAAGGTTTTGGAATGATGATGAGTAGAGTGAGTATTAACTGCTGATATTATTGATGTTCAGGGCTACATAGAATTACGAGGTAGAAGAGGTATCTTATATACATACATGAGATGGTTAAAGTATCGCTTTGATTTCCCAATTAAGCATCACAGATCCTTCGAGAATCTTCCAACAGGTAGTATGATCTAGAACCACCGCGTTAAAAGTGTTCTATCAGTTACCTGCTCATTATGGAATCGCCTAGAAAGTTCTACCTTCAGTTCCAGTGATGATTACCCTTTATCATCGTAATCTCAACCATCACCAGCACAACACTTTTTCTAGAAAATCTTACCTGAGATTTCCCACATGACACGTGATGAAATATTTCACAACCATTAAATCGCGTCTCGCCACTTTCCTACCATGCCACGAAAACCCAGGGTTCCGCTAAGGTATTTCATGGCCAGCACATTCCCCAGATCTAAATCCAATTGAGAATGTGTGGGGTATGATGAAACTATACATTCAAAATGTATATCCAGAGTTTGAGCGGGAGAGGCAGCGGAGTAAAGCAGAGACTCGCCGAATTATACTAGAGGCCTGGCACAACTGTACAACAGAGGATAAGCTTCAATCACTCATTCTAAGCATGTCAAAGAGATGTGAAGAGGTAGTTAGAGTTCAAGGGGGTCCAAATTCACATTAGAAACATTTTGTATATTAAAATCTTGAGATAGATCTATCGAAATCCTTGATATTATCCTTGATGTGGATTTCTTAAGACACCATTCAATATTTAGCCAAGAGTGACATACAGTAAAAACCCGTTAACGCTATCCCCTATAAGACAATATCCTAGTTAAGGCTATGACACTTCCTCAATCTTACAAATTTTGCAGTGAACCTCTGAACTCCCGATATCAGTTGAAAATGTGAAATTATTGGGCTATAGAGGTGGATTTTCATATCAGGAATATACCCATATACGTAGTATACAGGGTGTAAATTGCAAATAAGTACTGTTTTTTGTAGAATGACCGCCGGTAATGTACGTGTACATGTACAGTCTTGCAACATGTATTGCAATTTGGCTAGCAACGCCCTAGCAACCAGGTATTTTTTTTAATTATTTTTTAAAATCAATTCTGTGTATGCAGCCTGAAGCTATGACAAGAATGATTACAGAAGGTATGTTTCTCATAGAATGACTCATTTTGACGTTTTTTGTAACACTCATACTCAGATTTCATCTGCAGATACCACTACGAGGATAACATCTTGCATCATGTAACCTCTTTCATGAATACCCACCACAGGGAAAAGCGGGAAAACCCCGTGGTTATCTGAGTATACTTTCATCAAGCTATGAGAAAAACACCACCGCGAGTAAGTGTGGTTAACGGGTCTTACTGGATTCGAACCAGCTTTCTCCTGTCTCGAGTGGGGCATATGTCCAAGTTGCCCAGAGTCTACTTGGGAGAACGGCCAGAAC
>JAKRRZ010001143.1:0-13095 GCA_022627015.2 Podosphaera aphanis
TTGCCTTGAGATTGCATCGAGGTTTTAACGTCCCAGGCCTGGCTGGAAGAAATATAAAAATTGAACAACAATTTGCTGGGCCTTTTCGAGTTCTCGAACGAATTGGAAGATTGGCATACCGTATCGACCTTCCGCCATCTATGCGAAGAATCCACCCTGTTATCAGCGTGGCTCATTTGGAGCCTGTACCTAATCCTGAACAAGATCCATTCAACCGCCCCTCTTCCCAAGTTATCACTCAACCATTAATCCCCGAAATCATTTTAAACAAGAGAGTTCTTCGTCGACGTGGTGAAGGAGTTGTCGTCGAGTATTTAGTTCGATACAAAGATTTAGAAATATGCATCGAGGCACGGCAAATATGGCCCACATTCCGAATCGATTCCATTAAGACGATGTCACACTCTTTCACGTCAGCTTTGCAGGGCAAAGCTTTTATTTGTTTCCGGCAATTGTTGAGGAACATAAGGACAGGGATTTGTGAATATGATGACTCAGCAAAGACTAGTGTCAGTATATAAATAGTTAATTCATCATTAGATAGGGGCATCAAAAATACATATTTTATACCCACAGTAGAGTCCTGTTACATTGTGGGTATCAACAAAGAAGCGTGCGAGTGGCTGAATTTTTTACATCGACGGGTAACGTAGAATCACTGACCGTCAATTCACGGTTGAGACGATAAGTATCGAGAAGTAAGCTTCTCTCGGACGTTACACCTAAAGCAACTTCTACGAGGAGAGAACTATTATTTCAATCGCCAAGACTACTACATGGTGGCATACCTTGGGAGCTGTACCTCTCTTAACAGTGTATACAATCATGGAAAAATTCAGAATAAAAGAGTCACCCCAGCATCTTTATCATCTAACTGTCTTGATCGTGTAAAGGGCAGTCTCATAATTCCTTTACTTCATGCTATAGTGGGTGTTCGGGCTGCAAGGCCTTTCATGTAAACAAGACTGGGATAACGGACAATCACGTCTTTCTGAGGCTGGTTCAACTTTAATTCATACAAACTAGTCCAGCCCAGCCTCCCAGCGTGTTTCTCTGCATTCCTCAATAAATTTTCAGAGAAAGTTGCTCTCAAACATTTAAGAGTTCCTCCAAGTTTGTTTTCAGACGTTAGGCTTTCCTTCAGATCTCCACAGCAACCATGGTGTGTACTTGTGGCCCTTGAACGTGAAAAAATCGGGTGAGTAAGTCGCTGCGATTAAAGAATGGTTGAAAGTAGGAGGGGCGACAGAAAAGTGAATCAGTCCGAGTATTGTGTTGTCTAATAGAAGGCGTCAGGATCATAGTAAGACGATCCAGACAGAGACCGATGTTTGAATATGACCACAACCTGCGCGAATCTGGACGGTGGGGTTCCGTCTCTGCCGAAATGAAATGCGCGGTAATTTTGAACGACCGCCAAGCTGAGCGTGAAACATCGCTCATCGAGGTCAAGGATGTAGTGACAGGCCGTGGTCGCTGAGCCGCGGCATACTGACGTTCTTGATAAGGCAGAAGGTCAACGTTTTCCGTCGATCTATGTGGCGCGCCGTCCATACGCTGTTCATAGCGGGCATGTGTTGTGCTTCAAAGTTCACCATCAGGCGGAGCGTGCCACACAAGCGAGTTAAGTTATGACCTTTATTTCGCGAATTGGAAATGTGAGAATTGGGTTGAACATGGACACGTACAAGGCATGGATGAGTTACTGGGTGTTGTTACGCTTTCCTGATCAACCGGCCCTGTGGTCGAATACGTTGACGTTATCAAAACATAAGTGTGGAAAATTTATCTTTGATTTGATAACCGAGGGACGTTAAATATATCTTCTGACCGTCTGCCTCTAATTTCTGGCCTAATTAAATTTCTCCAATATGAGACAATGTATACTTTAGGATACAGCGATGTGACGTATTGAGCGTGAGTGAACCAGCAAAATCTGTAATTATATGTGTGTAAAGATGTGCTATCTCTTTAGAGTACAACCACGTTGTCATGAGTAAACCTCCAGCTGCCTTTTTGCGAGTCTATAGAGTCAATTACTTGTGCGTCTGTACTCCGCTGTAAGTATAAGCGAAAACTGCAGGTTATCAGAGCGCAGTATCTAAGACTTCCGCCGGATCAAGGGCACACTGTAACCCTATATCAGGGCTCGTAAGCTTTAAGACTTGAGCTCGAACTTGGTGGTGGGAGAAGAGTCGAGCGTCATCAACCGAATGATGATGCTTTGATCAATGCAATAGTGGATGTGTGGGATGCCTTTGATATGTTTGTTTAGAGTGGATAGTCTCCAATAAAACACCTTGAATCAGTTAAGAATTCAGAACGCTGCATGATAGACCATTTCCTCCAAAAATGCCTGTCTAAACCACGATGGGTGAAGTTTTTCCCGCAGTATTTACAGGAATTTGAAGGCGACGGGCGAGTTTTTTGCCGTCGAGATGCTCATTCTGAGCACTCTTGTTGTGCGGAAGACTAAAACTCGTAGAGCGACGTTAACAGTGTAAGGTCGGCATCGACTTCTGAACAGCTGTAGATCACAATTCCGATTTAGGAATTTCTCTTGGTCGCCGATTCCTCAAGGCCTGTAAAAAATCCTTGGGCCACTGCTCTTTGGGCACTCTGGCCGCAAAAGCTTCAATGTGATGTTCCCAGCACCCGTCATTGAGACGCGTGTCTTGCGCCTCACACGCACGGGGGGAGCTCTGAATCACTGTCGGCCAGATCTCGAGCTCTGCGCCGAGTGCTTCGTCCAAGAAGTTGTCCATTAAAATCTCGCTCACCTTCCTTCGAACTATATTGAACTCCTCCCCACGTTTCAGGAAGATTGCGAGAAGAAGCTCCATGACGTCATCTTGAAGAAACGAGTCGCGAATGGAAGGATCCTTCATGAGTGCATTAACGACCCGAGCTTTGATTTTCAGTGCGGTGGCGCTTTCGTCTGGTAAGTTGTTTCGGAAAATGCTGACAAAAGTATCGAACCTTTTCTCACTCTTTGCACATGACGGATACATGATGGCTTCTTTGTGTGCGCCTATCTCCTCCAGCGCCGTGGGATTATTCTGCAGGGCTGACCCAAGAATGGCTGCAGCTTTGTCTTCGCGGCTGTTTCGTATGGCTGGCTTTTCGTCAGATCCTAGTCTTAGGGTTAGACAAATCAGTTTTTTAACGGCAGATACATCTTTCGCCAATTCAACGCCGTAATAAAGATCATGCGAAAGTTCGAACAGATCATCCAGTGCCTGATCAAATAAATGGCCGTCAGTTTTGAGCACAATCAAGGCATTTTGAAACCTCCCAACTTCATCGGCGTCAGAAGGAGATGGCTGTGGAATTTTGCCGACAGGATCATATTTTGGAGGTTCCATAGGTGGGTCACGCTGGACAGGTTGTTCTTGTTCCTGAATCTCTGGCTGTGGAACGTTTACCAATGAATTTTCTGCCTTAACTCCGTGAATAACTTCTGCAGTATCCCACTCTGACTCTTCTTTGGTAGGAATATTTAACCGTGCTTCTTTCTCTCCCGTATAAATGTTCATTCGAACATGAAGCCCCTGAGGAATATCCTGGCCTTCTCGGATATTTTGAAAGTCCTCGGTTGGCTGAAATAATCGTGAGTAGCAGTCAGTTGAGTCTGAGGGGGAACATATCAGCCCTCCATTTGCCGCAGGCGATTCAACTGGCGATAATGTGTGGCCCAGTGAAGGTAAGCCAAGAAATAGAAGGCCGCAAAAAGCTTGTCCGAGAAAGACGGCCATGTATGATACCCGATTTGCTGAGTACTCAGGCAAAGAAAAATTCGCTCTTTGTCCTCCTAGATTGCAAGCCAATTTAAATAGGCTGGTTGAGCTCTAACTTTTGACGCTTGTGGAGTAAATATTCTGTTCGTCCTGTGAAGCTATCTCAACTAGTTTTAGCAGATAGCAATATTCCTACTGGTTTCGCCGAATGATATGTATGAAGATGCTTGTGAACTTTGTTCGTAGTGTGTGTTGAGATAAATACAGCTTTAGAAATACGTGTCCATTCCCTGATAATTCGTGCTCATCTTTCGCGTCCAAACACGTAATTAACCAATCTCTTCACCATCTTAGATCCTCTCGCTCGAACCATTTATGTACGATACAAAGTCAAAATCTGATTCATAAACGTTTGTCCTCGGGCGTTAGTATCGTACAACCCTGTTCTCTATTTTCTCATCGATGTTTCCGACGCAAGAGATAAATTCGAGATATCTTCTTGTTTGTGAACTACGAAGGTGTTAATTGGGATTTTATTTAGTATCTGAACATTTTGTAATAGATTAATACTGTTCTGGAGGACTCATTGAATGAGTGTATCCTTAATTATTCAGTCATGTCGTTGCGAATTGAGGCTTTATGATGACTAATGTATTAATTATAGCTTCAGTTTATGATGGCCCAGTGACACGAGGCCTCACGACTGACTGTATGAACATGTTTGCACTTCGCCGAAACCTCGTCCAATTGACGGGCAACCTTGGTCAAAGATGCAATAAGAAGATTAGCGGAAAAGCGCACCACTCTACCACCTCGAGCGACCATCACGCCGATTCTCACAATGAATCTCTTGGTGTCCGTCTTACTGCGATTATCCTTTGGACGATTACTGACTGGCTTTAACAGACACAATTCTATGTCGTTCTCGCTATAATTCCCCTTTCTGTGGGCGTCTACACGCTGTCCCGTCCTGACGCAGACGGTAAATTACCCGCCATCACGAGATTTATCAATAGCTTCTCTCATTATCAAGAAAAGTGGTCGGAAAGAAACGTCCTACACACCAGAGCTATAGAGCAAGCTGCATTTGACAGCAATTTATTCAATCACGGTGCCCCGAAAAGGACAGTGGTCGAATTGAAATTTCCAGAGTAGGCGCTGGTTACGAAGCAATGCCCCGCGAAGACTTTCTGGCTTACATACTACAGGATCTTCAATACAGGATCACCTTTTAACGTGGTCGCAGGCCATGGACCACGGAATATGGACGAGCTCGTGGCCCATTACACCAAGATCAACGCGGATGAGGAGGCACGCAAGCTGGAGAAGTTAAAAAACAAATCTTGTGAATCATGAAGGTCCCCTCCTCTTCACCTGTTTACTCTTAACCAATATTTATCTGTTTCGCAGAAAAATTCTAGATATAAATGATTAACATACAAACTCGCATCATGTGAACCCCATGGTCCCCTCGAAGATCAGCCGTAAACTCGCAAACTGTCTACTAGCGGTACTGGCTGAATTAAGATATCTACATATATCGCGCAGCTCAAGTGGTGAACAGTAATTATAGGTGCTAATGGGTACGAACATCGCTCCCACAGAAATTGGTGTCATTAAATCCATCACGTTGTTATGCGTCGAGAAAAATCTGTGTATGGATTGGATGATTTTTCAAGCTTTGCTGAAGCAGACTGACAACATCTAATTGCTGTTTTTCTTACTTTCTCATCCGGTTTGCCTATGTAATTGCTCCGTTTCTTTGACGATGTCGCGTGATCTCAAGCAGTCATAAATCCTCTTTGATTCGACTGGTCCAAGTCGTTTATATAACTATTGACGTGACTTGATATCATTTTTTTCTGCAAGCCTCCAATATCTTAATTTAACTATTCTAGCTGAGTTTAGTGACTTCAAAAATCTGGAAATTTGCCTAGACGCACCTGACTCGTACTAAAGGAGCAGGTAATTAGTGAGGCCATCTCAATGGCGAACACTCGAGCTGCACGCACAGGAGGAAAATTATCACAGCTCAGTCATCAATTCCAGACCGCTATCTGTACGAGGGAGCACAAGCGGATACGAATAGACCGAAAGGTTTGCCAGGAAAGAGAAAGGGAAGGAGAAAGCCGCCACTGTAGAAGCTCAGCGCTCCTCGTCAACCGTAGAACATGCTGCTGTATCAACCGCTCATGCAAGAGTAAAGGCGAAACCAAGCCTCGAATCAATGAAGAATCAGAAGTAATCACTGAGAATTGTGTTTGGAGAACTACAGTGCGACAAACCATTCAGCTTCAGTGGGCGATAAATTACTCACTTGGACACGACGTTTCTATCAAACGATGCCATGCTTTAATACTTGAAGCATTTTATCAAGCTCAGTGATTCTGGTCCCCGAAAGCCATAGACACGTTTGTTGTTAAATGGTTATGCCTGTAACTGTTCCGAAAAAATCATTTTGAAGGCGAAAGAGAGCTGTATTCATCATAAGTCTTTCCCTTCGCACGAGAAATGAAGGTAATTTCTGTCAAAGGAAACATCGACGGTATCAACTTCCCGTGAGTAAGCGTTCTTTGGGCTCTTTCGAGATATTTCAAGTTTTCATAAGATCGCACTCATCGGAGAGAATGTTAAGAATCCTTCAGTAAGCCTGTATTGGACTTAGTTATATATAATTGATAGAAACATATAACAAAAGAGTATATTCAATATATAAAGATGTTTTGTATATGGTTGTGATATTTTTCCGATCTTTTTGGTATAGAAGCTCTATCTCCTCTCACAAGTTACATACAAAGATGATACAGTTGAACCTGTCTAAAAGCAAATCCTCGGTGGAAAAAAAATTTGCACTTACATTGAGTTTGCATTAAGGAAAAACCTCGATAAATTGCAAAAAGCTGACTAATCCTTGATTTTGCATTTAGACTCAGAATTCTCTGATGAAAAATTGAAAGTACATGTACTATCCTACTCTAGTTTCCATTCTAGAGTCAGCTTCCATCTCAGACAAGCTTGTAACTATTTCAAGATATCTCTCACATGACCTGAATCGCGTAACCACTTTACAAGGCAGTAGCCTGATACATTTCGAAACACAAATGACTTGAAGGAGACTCAAGTCAAACAGCCTGGTATGTGGTCAGTTGATTGTGAGAAAGCTCTATATTCGCGAGCTTGTCGTCTTTGGCGGCGGAAAAAGATAGATAAGGCAGGAGGAGAGGCAATTTCGAGAAAGAAGAAGCATGGGTGTCAGGCGCTGGGATTGGGGGGGGCGCAGAAGGGAGTGGAGAGCAGAGAGTCGGAGAGCTGGGAGCTAGAGGGCGAGCTGGCGAGCTGGTCTCGAACGAGAGGTCGAGGTGTCGGGAAGACGTTTGGGTGGAAGAGGTGACAGTGGTCACAGACGCGCTAGGGGTGGAAAAGGGACAGGAGGTGACCGCGGTCACAGAGGGGCACCAAGTTGAGAAGAGAGGATTGTAAGATCTACTCAAATCTATCTAACAATGAGGTGAAGACGGAAGACAACGCGTGTAGAGCCCAAACTATCCAAGGCGACATCTTATACATGTATACATCAAAAGGAAATATTAAGCGAGACCAAATCACAACAAAAACCTCAGGCACCAATACCTAGACAACGACTTCGGGATACCTTACAATGGGGGAGTGTCGATGATCTACCCAACCTGCCAACTAAAAAGCAGCTGCTATGATTCCAGAGATTTGTAACTCTGGTACCCTTAATCCTCTTTCATCTCCTAATGCCTATCGAGAGAATTTGAATGTGGCTCGGTATCTGCTTGTTCAAACGGATCTGAGGGAGGATTTCATAGGAAAGCTCGACGCTCGGATGTTATCCGACCGTGAACACTGAAATCAGAGTCACATGAACGTTCACAAAGGTGGAGAGGTCAATGTTTGAATATGGAGGGCAAAGAGTAAGAAGAAAGAAAAGGCTGAGATAGAAGAAGCTGCGCGAGCTTGAGCGAAGTACTCAAATTTCTCGCAACAAAGCTATGGAAGTGCCCCGACCGATTGGTTGGAGAGACAAGAGATAGCACTTAAAGGCTCTTGGGACATCCTTTGTCTCTCACTCTATTCAGGCAGCCAGGAAAAAAAGAAAGGTACTCATAAGCCTTAGTCACATATAGACGAAGTGGATGAGAATTTCAAGATATGAAACATGTTATGTTCAATATCGTACAGCTCCTCTTCAATCTCATTCGATTTTTAGGAGAGGGAGCCTTCCGGTACTGATCACATTCTAGGGAGGCAAGAGTTTTGGCTATTCCCATTTTACAAGAGATTCAACGAAAATTACAAGCATCAAATTTTTCAAAGACGAAGAAACATAGTACCAACCAGAAAGATTGTGGACTTTTACGCATCAAAATGAAAGACGGTCGTATTCATTCAAAGCAGATCCAGAATTTGGTTGCTTTCCCGACAAAAAACTATTATTCTTCAACCAAATACAAATTGGATCGCTAGAGATTGAATGTTGCAAGGCTTGTTACAGCGATGAATTCCTCTACCATTGAGACCTCGTCAAATACCGTAGTGGACGTAATTCCGCCAATATCCATCGGCATACAAGAATCCTGCCCCAAAATTGCCTCACGAAAGCGTCAGGATGGTTGACTAAAAGCCTATTATGAACTAATGCCGCAAGTATGGCTGGTGTCTTTGTAACCAAAAAGGGCCAATATCATCATATTCAGTCCTCAAAGATGCCAACCACGGTGGATATTGATCATGCCACACATGTAATCACCCAACAAATACCTTGGGGTATAAAAAGTGAGATCTATGAGTTTTCTTAGAGTAACTTTTTATGATTAACATACTACGGTATCTTGATATAGAATAGAAAATATTTTTTGAGAAAGGAAATGTAGCTTCGTTAATCACTAGCTATAGAGTTAAGTAGATACTTTCTATAGGTATAGTTTTCAGTAGATATACTTCAGCATACGACAATAATAAGGTTAAACAACGAACGGGCGATAAATGTATATGGAAATGAGCTTGTGGTTGAAGTGATCTAGGCCAGAATAAGAGCTCCAACTGACAGCTGATAGCAACGACTGATGGGTTGCAGTAACGGAATATCATCCATCCAGTAATTTCAAGCTAGACACTGATAACTACCATTTTAGAATACCTCTTTCAGTTAATGATAAATGCCTATTGAAGCCGACATTATTCGTTAAGTTTAGAGATAGATTAAAGTGCAATAGCGGCGTCAGGATAGTATCCATAAGTTCAAATGTGACCAAATCAGGCTTAGTTTGTTGCATAAAGATACTTCATTATCGAAAGTGCTTTTAAAATAGCCAATCCCGCTACAAAAATTGGAATGTTGTGGCCTGTCTCCATCATGGTGCAAGGGGGGGTATACTAACCGAGAGGTGGTTTACAGGGGCGTAAAAGTACTGGCTTGTGCGCGCATTTCCTGACGGGGAATTAAAGACTTGCAGGTGAACACGAATATTCGTCGATGGGATCTGACACAATCCTCAACAGAAGACAACCTACGCAAAGCTATTTATGCATTTTGATCGGGTCAAATTAAGAGCATCCGGGCCGCTGTAACGACCTATCAGGTGTCTCGAACTACACTCGGCCGTCGAAGTTTCGGAGAGAGAAATCGTAGCCAAGCGGTTCCCAGTCGACAAACTCTTACTGCCGGAGAAGAAAGAGCCCTCGTAGACTACATCTTGGATTTCGACTCGCGTGGCTTTTCTCCTCGGCCATAGTATATAAAAGAAATGGTTGACATTCTACTTGCTGGTCGTAATCATCCAGCGGGGAAAAATTAGACCACAAACTTTATTGGCCGTCAACCTGAATTGAAGTCCAAATTCAACAGGAAATACGACTACCAGAGAGCCCGATGTGAGGACGTAGGCCGTCTCAGATATTGGCTCGATCTAGTCGAAAAGACCCAAGCCAAGTATAGCATCCTGGAAGAGGATCGACACAACTTTGACGAGGCTGACTTTCAACTGGGAGTCATCTCTACTTCGAGGGGCGTGACTAGATCAGACAGGAGAGGCCGACCAAAGAGTATTTAGCCCGGTAATCGAGAATGGGTAACAATCGTTCAAGGCATCAATTTGACCGGCTGGGTTACTCCAGCGTTTGTAATTTTCAAAGGCCAGGTTCACATAAATTCCTGGTTTGAAGGTTCTAGTCTCCCTGTTGATTGGGTCATTTCCCACAGTGAGAATGGCTGGACGACAAATCAACTCGGATTGAGGTGGATTCAACATTTCGATAATCATACGAAGACGTCTCTTGATCCAAGATGGCCATGCTTCCCGTATGTCGGCAGAATTTCAACAAATTTGCCGGGAAAACAATATTGTCACACTCTACATGCCATCCCACTCCTCTCACGTCCTTCAACCATTGGACGTTGGTTGCTTTAGCCCTTTGAAAAGAGCGTATAGCGATGGGCTTGAAAGGTTATCTCGTCTCAGGTTTAACCATATGACCAAAGATGAATTTCTTCCCATCTTCAAAGAAAGTTTTGAAAAGGCACTTATCGTAGATATTATCAAGAATAGTTTTCAAGCTACTGGTCATGTGCCTTTCAGTCCAGATGTTGTGCTTTCTTCTGTGAGATCGAGGCAGAGAGCGACCCCTGACCCTATTGAAGATCCGGAAGATTCGACTCCACGTACGCCGCAGAATGATAGGGAACTAAACTTACATTTGGATTCAAGAAAAGGCACTATCTCCGACCTTGACCCTCAAGTGGTTGGCCTTGTAGACCAAGTAGGCAAGTATGCTCGAAAATCATCAGCGAGGGCAGAAATGTCAGAGACAACATCAAAACTTCTAAGGCATGAAGTCAATCTCATACAAGGGGCGAATGCACAGAAAAGGAGAAGAGATGGAAATCAAAGAGGACGAATCTCGGGCAGGGAATGCCTCACGATTGGAGAGTGTCAAGAGATCATTAATTCAGCTCGATCTGACAGCAGGGAGGGAGGGCATCAAGAATCAGAGAGAACCAGTCGGCCATATCCGCGTAGGATGTGTAAAGAGACAGGACATACAGTGACCAGCAAAACTATTCGAATGTCTCGTAACTATTGCTTGTAACCATCATAAAATCTCATCTATACTTCCGATTCACAAATATTTGTACAAAGAAAAAGTTCTGAATCTGTAGTTTCTTTTCATACAAATTAGAGGAGGTGGATCGAAAATTTGGTCGAGATATCGCGATTCAAAGAGCGTTAGTCATTCGAATAGTTTTGCGGCTGGGGTGCCACAAATATTTTGAACCAGCACTTTAATACTTTAAATGCCCTCATATTGCTCTAGTTACTGGTTCTCTACACAGGAGAAGACTCTCTATCGATTCCTAGCCTTCACCTTCTGGAAACTTTCCCTCTTCATCTCAGACTCTTGCTCAAAGCTTTAGAATCCCCTTCGATGGCTAAGGGTTATCTTTGAGCCAATTCTCGGGGTGCACGATGGGATTAAGATCAGGGGAGTTAGCTAGCCGAAAGTGAAAGGTGATAAGATTGATCTTGAAGGGGCTCTCTGGCTTTCTTGGAGATGTGCTTCCAATCTCTGATGTGAATGGAGATGACGGATTTGGGAGTTTTGCCGTATTCTGCCGATGAATGCAAGAGATTCTCCTCCAATACCTGATTTACAGATGCTTCTCCATCTTTTTGTGAATCTTACCCATGATGTTTCCTTTCTTCTCCCATAGCATACAGCCCCCAAATCTTGATGCCAGATTTGAGGGTCTCCGCCACTTTCTTCCACATCCCCTCATCTTCTTTTTCTTCACGCTCAAGGTCTACTATTAGACTGGAAGCGATTTATTCTTATCCATCTGACCAAACTATACATGATCAGTCATTTTTGGACCAATATCTATGCGCTGTAGCAAAATCTAGACGATCCTCCTGTTGCTTTGCTGTAATCCCTGGACTTTTCTTCTTCACCATTGCCTTCAATCCGGCTCTTTTGGAGTGTGGCAGACTATGCTATTAAAGATAGATCTAATATTAATGTCCCTGACGTTTTGAGCAGCTTAGACGACGGCAATGGCCTTTCTGGGTGTATTAGAACGAATGGCATGGCGGACATCACGCTCGCTGAGCGACAAAGGTCGCCCTCCCAAGATGACCTTGAGGTCTTAATGGAACCTCTCTGTAGACACGATACAACAGAAATTTTCATGTTGAATTTGCGAGCCATAGAGTTAATGCCAAGCCTCTGTTTAGGGTGGTGGAGAATGACATCAATTTTCGATCAAGGTGGAGGTCTCATGGTGAAAAGAGTTGTAGGTAATAGTAGAATATCATTGTTTGCTTTAGGCCATTCCTAGATTGTCGGATTTTGGTGGCAAAGAGTGCTCCTAGTGGCTACTTTTACTTTTTTGACACCCCAGCCGCAAAACTATTCGGATGACTAACGCTCTTTGAATCGCGATATCTCGACCAAATTTTCGATCCACCTCCTCTAATTTGTATGAAAAGAAACTACAGAATCAGAACTTTTTCTTGAAATAAAATATTTGTGAATCAGAAGTGTATATGAGATTCTATGATGGTTACAAGCAAAAGTTATGAGACATTCGAATAGTTACTGTACATCCTCGACCGCGTAGGTATTCTCGCTTTCGGCATTTTGAATCTTCACACGGCTTTGTATTACTTTTTCGTTTATTCTGATTTCTTTTTCCAGCTTTCGAAATTTCTGGTTCTTTCAAATCTCCTTTTGCCTCATGACTAGTTCCTTGAAGCTTGGCAAAGGCAGAGTGAGAAATCGTAGGTTGTTGATGCGAAATAGACCCACCAGCTGCGAGCTTCTGCTTAAATTCGTCGATGACACCATTAAAATTAGGAGGAACTTCAGAGGTTTCTGATAAAGCATTTTATCGTACTGTCAGTGAAACAATGGCTCATTAAAACTCTTTCGTGAAAGAAGCAAGTCTTCAATAATCGTGTAGCCTGTGTATGTCGGATTATTTGCCGCCTTTCCACGAACCGCAAGATCAAACTATTCATCTAATCTAGCATTCTGCTGGTCATATATGCTCGGGCAAGTAAGATTCTTAGGATTGTTTAAAAGCGTGTTAAGAACTGATCTTTGAGAAGCCCTACTGCGTTGACGATGTCTTCTCAACAAATCAACTAACTTACCAATTAGGACTGAGTCAAAGTTGTTGATGCCCGACTGTAGATGAGCATTATTAGATTTTGTTGAGAAAAGTCTGATGCATTGCAATTCCATCATCTCCATAGCACCTATTACGGGTTTGAGTTGTTGTCATTAGCCAGGAGTTCGGAGAACCGGAGATTAAGATACCCTGTACAATTAGTTT
>JAKRRZ010001144.1:0-13093 GCA_022627015.2 Podosphaera aphanis
AGATCTCTATCGGTAGGATAGAGGTCTCGTGTTCTAGCACTCTCGTGCTGGTTGACTTATATGCACCTGTGATGGTGAGTAAGCATTTTCTCTGGATTGACTGCAGTGGTTTGACTATCCTTTTGGGGATGACTCCCGTTGTCCCGGTCTCGGCCCAAATAGGGGACCCATACATAAGGGCCGGTCTTACGATCGTACTATACAGCATTTTTGCTTTGTGAGAAAATTACATTATTATTTGTAAAAGCATACAATACGCGCATTCTTGATGCTCCAAAAACATTATTAAATTAATATTCAGACAGCAAAGTTTCATTTGCCTGAGAATTTTCAATTGAGATAACCCGGAGTGGACGTTCCCGTGGCTTCATGTGCTCCTATGTTGCTCCCTCCTTACTTAAATACTTCAAAATGAAGAGTACATATACCTCCAATCTTGTGATTTAGTCCTTTTAGAACTTATAATCCATTTACTTTTTAAATGATCGAAGAGAATGAAATAGGTAGTGATGAGACGCGTGAATAACGCGTAATGCTCGATGGTAAATATGGGCTTCTTGAGTACTATATTTGTGGTGTGGATTCCAAAATTTGCATTCCACTTCTCATATCTTCTAAGCATCTTTTTATCTCGCGTTAATAAGAGTCTGATGCATTGGTGGGCCTGTAGATGGCGTTGAGCCTCAAACATCCCAAACCTGTAATTCTCTACGATGAACTTCAATTGAGGCTGTCGCAGCCCAAATCGATGGAGACCTTTTATTTTTTGGTGCACTCTCAACTCTAGCGGGTCTTATTTTATAATCTGGCTTTTTTTTAAACGATTCAAATGATATAGTGGTGAAGAACGCGCTCGGCATAAGACTTTTAATATTTCGTGGGTCATTGGTGGAGTCATTACTCAATCCAAAAAAGTCATCTGAATTTACCTTCGTAGCTGTTACCAATAAGGGAAAATAATTATCGTGATATGGATACTTGTGCATCGTTCACACTCTATTGGGCGAATGATCTTTATTCGATCCCACTATTATCTAATTAGGTAATAAATCGTCCAATAAAGCGTGAATGAGACACAAGTTACCATGCGGCACAAACACCCAAACCACGGTACTAAGCAGGAGCAATCAGAAATTGCTCCTATGATAAACGGTTTAATCGAAGACCAAGTCCAGAAAGACAAATTCCCTTGGACGCCAGAAATACTAGAAATTCCGAGAAATATCAACGAATCATCTGTGAGTCCGCAACGACGAAAGTTTCCTACCTGGAATGGAAACAAAAAGTGTTTCAACTGTTATATCAAGGATATTAAAAGCTGCATTGAAATCGACAGGGAGTTCATGGGCATAGATAGGGCTGTATGGTACGACATAAATCTATCACTGCCATCAGCCGCAACGCAGGTGTCTATTTTTAACGCTACAAGAGCGGAACAAAATTGAGATTTTCTATTATTTATCGAACACCTGAAACGTACCTTCGGTAACAAGCAGAAGCGAGAAGACAAGATAGCTCTCTTGACCAGAATGAAGAAGAAAGAGACTCAAAGATTCGCTGACTTCTTTCCAAAATTTGACGAAGCATTAGCTGGCGCTGGAGGTGAGAGATGGATGGAAGATTCTAAGGTTGTCTAGTTGTGCCGCACTCTGAGGGAGGCCCTGAAAGATAAGCTTATTCCTATTCAACTGGATATTGACGACTATCGTGGCTCTGTCAGAACGATCGAGAATATAGCGTATAGATTCGAACAGTCTCTCTCGTCACAAAGGAACTCGAGAACAAAATCAGCCTCCAGGAAATCTGGTCCCGGAGCCAACGGCTTTCTCTCACCCAAGAATCAATGCAGATGGCGACGTAATCAATTATGAACCCTGTCATCAGTCAATCACCACCTGGACATGGTCGGCAAGTTAAAGGGAGGGCACCAGCGCGACCGAGTATTCAGACAACTAGATCTAGCTCACGGACTCTACATGGGAATAATGGACGTCTGCGCACCCGTCGGGTAGATCAAACAGAAATTGTACGCAAAAAAGCTAATAGGCCTTGCGTTCGATGCGGCACCAACACACACTTTGTGGCCGAGTGTCCTTATCTTCCACCACGCCGCCCCGAAACGGAGATAAAGAATACCGTTTTCAACGCTTCTTCACCGTTAGAGAATGTAAATAACGCCACAGTACCTGATGTGGAGCAGGAAAATGAGTTGCTCTGGAGCGAAGGGGAACAATACGTCGAAGAAATTCTGTGCGCTCGAACTATAAAAAGAGGGAGAGGTAACCGGAGAGTGGTACTTATCAAATGGAAAGATTTTGCCGAGCCAGCATGGGAGTTACTAGAAAAGTTGGAAGAAACAATAGCTTTA
The DNA here is from genome assembly GCA_022627015.2 of Podosphaera aphanis. Classification (NCBI taxonomy): domain Eukaryota; kingdom Fungi; phylum Ascomycota; class Leotiomycetes; order Helotiales; family Erysiphaceae; genus Podosphaera; species Podosphaera aphanis. Next base: position 2,369 of record JAKRRZ010001144.1, read on the forward strand.
GACAGATTCGAAGAGAAATACGGAAGCGCGATATTTAATGATGGACCGCTCAAAGACTAAACGTGAGCCGCCGCCAGTGTGGTCAGCCAGTACATGTAATCAAGACAACGAACGTCTGGACGTGCGAAGCAGAGGGGGCAGGCAGGTAAACGACCTCCAAGAGGTGCTCTCGAGGGAAAGGCAGCTGAACATCTAGCAACGTAGTACAGTGACCGACTCAGACTTTGTTTGCTTGGAGTAGTCTTAGCCAGAAACTCGTTGGGCACTCCCGACGCCCACCTGACTGCCCATTTGCGGGACGTCGATCTGGGCCAAATTGATGTGGACGAGTCACGGTTGTGCAATTACCAGACCAGGCCAGTCTGTAGTCTGTTTACCTACATCAAACTCAGCGGTTGGAAGCCTTGTTCAATCTTTTGCTTTCAGCTGAGCGATGAAGGCAATCGGCGGGTATCCCCTCTTTTTACGAGAGGGGCGCAGTAAAATCTTTCATTCTACCTAGAGGCGGAAGTTCAACTGGCATACAAGGAAATCGGGGGGTTTTGGGAGGGAAAATCAAGTTTTGAGTTCGGAGCGGGAGGAAGAGCAGAAAAAGAGATATTAAAATTTCATGAATAGCGCTCTGGAAATTTTCATTTTGAGATAGATTCATCGAGGTTTTGTTAAGCTATGTGTCGTTGAAATCGATGAATGCTAGTGATTTTTGGTGTGGAAAAGTGTCGCATCTTGGTGTGTCCCCCCTCCTAATAGGAGGAAGGCAAACTACACCCGCTGACTAGGCTAAGGAACATGGCAAGAATTTTAGAAGATTGATATTAATGCCCGTGATTCATTCACAGGATGGGTGATCATAATATACGCTGGAGATATCGCCTATTGACCGTCTCATACTTAATCAACGGCTTCAAAATAGTACAGTATTAATTAGATGCCTAAACCTGTGATCTTCGCGAAATCGAGGCAACAGCATATGATACGTGATATTGGAAACCAACTTCCTGCCCCAAATCTTGCTTAAAAGTAATCCAACCCGCCCCGTAGCGTCAGTAAGTCCTCTCGAATCTGATCAACGTCAACACCCACCCTTCCTGCAACCTCTGCTCTTTTTTGGCTACCCAGCTCCATCCACCGATTGAGGAGAGTGCCATCAACTACTGTACGGCTTCCAGCCATGCTTTCTGGTGCGTTACGGTCGATTCTGTGAGCCCTTGGGTTTAATCCGCAGGCATGGTACAAAGTATTTGATAGCTGTGTCGCCAGCGTGCTCAATCGTCGATACTGGGACTCGGATAATCTCGAAAGGACCGAGATACAGCCGGTACTAAGGGCGAGAATGATTTGATGTTCTGGCGTCGAGACACTCGTCGCACTTTGTATCGAGTCGGGTGAGGGAAGCACCCCAGGAGTCCTTGTCCGGGGAAGCAGGAGTAATTTCGAAGGACAGTGGCCGCCGAGCGCAAAAGTTGAGCGATGCAGCAGCAAGTGGCCTTGGAGAGATTTAGGATCTATGAATGTCAGCTAGAGCTAGAACAGCTACGCTATGTGCAACGAGACTCACGCTCCGGATCGTACTGTAAAATGTGCAGGTTGCATTCGGCATCTACAACCACAATGTAAAGCTCTTTTCCATCTGGTAAAAACTCTGCAGCCAGGACTTCCATATTTTTACCTGATTTACCAAAGAGCATCATCTTATAAGGCTCTTCGGTGTAGCCAGCAAACCAAACACCCTTGATTATATCAGCAAAAATACACAGGCCTGTTCCACGAAGTTCTTTGAAACTTGTAATGTAAGAATTCATATCCATGAATGCCACCGGCAAGAGAGATCCGTCTTCTTTGAGACCTCGGACCATGCATTTTTGTCCTTGAGAAACTAGCATGAAGCCTTGGGTACCGATTTCGGAGAGAGCAGTTACTGCCCCACGAGCAATCTCTTCCTTGGCGACCTGCTTGAGCCGCTTATTTGTTTCGGGCCGACCGGGTTCAGGAACAGCAGTCGCAACATCATACACGTAAATGCGTCCCTTGGTCGCGAGATCTTCCCCTCTGCATATGGCAGTACCAACAGTAATGAGCTGTCTTCGCTCATTTGTGATCTCTGAGACTTCGAGACTGAGTGTTTCAACACACAATATGCTCTCATAGGGATCCAGTTCAACTGTATGAATGATAGACCAATTGATCGGATTCATTAGTCGAAGAAAACTTTGCTCGGCCGTGGGTTTGAAAGAAGTATCTTCCCGTACCCATTCTCTATGGTGATCATCATCCTTAGGGAGTTCGTATTCAATTTCAGTGCTTGTTGCAACAATATAGCACTCCATGGGAGGATGGTATGCAATAGCATGTATTTCTTCGCCTAGGTTTATTTTTCTTAGTGACATACCCAACTCAGCAAAACTAGTGTTTTCAGGGAGCTGAGCCACTCGTGCAATACCTTCGACATCAGCATAGATAAAGCCTCTTTCGCAGCCTGCTGTGTGGAAGCTGCTCATCGCTCTGACACCAGGACTTTCGAAGTTTATTATTTTTGGAGTACTCTTTGAACTCTTTAAAATCATGCTTGGAGATGCGCCAGGTAGAAACACTAAGCTGTATCCACCAATATTTGGAATATACTTCATTGGGTTATTCCTGCTTTCTGAAAGTTCATCAATAGAAGCAACGTCCAGATTCCGAGCAAGCTGAGGATTGTGAAGTTTGAGGAAACATAGGGTAGAAGGATTCTTAGTTGAGGGTAAAGATGAGGATTTGGAGTGGAATGGTTCATACAGTGTAATATCATCGTTTGAGGATCGAAGCTTTACACGTCACGTAAGTATTCGCGTGTGCCAGTGCAAATTTGGACTTACAATGAGGTAGGGGCATCTGGCAATTTCGTCACCAAGATCAGCGACAAGTATTTCTATGATGGTGTCTTTCGCCGCGGCTCTTCGTATAGTGTAATCAGATGATAAAATCGGCGGCACGAAGCAAAGACCTTCGGCAACATAGACAGCTTCCGAAAGATTTGGAAGGGCATAGATCTTTTAACATTAGTAGACAGATGGGAAAAAGCATTATTTAGGCTCACATATAATGCTCCCGCGGCGCTGAGTAAGAACATCAATACATTCCCTTTGAGATCTGTTTTATTTTCAGAATGTTCAGTAAAAAAAGCACCCGTAGAATCCGTGTAAATGCAGCCGGTAAGCCACCCAAGGTTAGATAAAACCTTATCTTCTCGCTCAATTTCTTCCAATTCATTATTGTCAGCGCATTGAGCAACATATATACTCTGATCATCTCTAAGTAGCAGCAAGAATGGGTCGGCAAAGCTTGCGTGGATAATCTTGGGCTCGGCTCCCGTATCATCATCATACATAGGAATAATTTGTGCCAACCCAAGGTCTAAGGTGAGTCAGTATGGTAATACATTCTATTCGGCGGCCATGGATTAGACGTTAAGATTAAGCTAGAGAGCACCGGGAAAGAGTCTTGATGTTCTCATAAATGCATTTATTGATGCTATAGGACAAATAAGATTCCTAGATAGCTTTCGAAAGGCAGCTTTGACCCGAGTTAAAAAATAACAATTCCGTGATAATTCATCACCTTCATCACTTTCCCCCGTAGCTGTTGAGAATTCAAACAGCAAAAAATGAAATAAAGAGGACTCAGTCAACTTACCGCCATCGTAGCTTCGAACTTCAGACTTAAGAACCTGAATGATGCGCATATTATTACCCAGCATAGCAGCTTCTATCGTAGGTCCAGCGGCAGGTTCAAATTCGGTTCCTGTCATAGCTTCAAAATTGGCTGAAGTGAGGACGTAAACATCAGATGTTTCCACATTTCCTTGCACCTCTTTAGAAACTATCATTAGTCTATCGTATTCTGCTTCGACTTCATGGTCTGTACTCGGAATTGGCCTCCCTTTGGCATTTTCTTTGGGTTTTCTAACAGTGACTGTCCAGATTCCCCGGGCCTCTGGAAACTCAAAATGCCTGATAATTTTCGGCTGCATATTTTGATGAATGATAGCCACGGAACCAGCCTTTCCTTTCCCAACAGCAGCAGCCATGTCTAAATGGCCGACAGTATTTTCTTCAATGTTTGAATTATCGCTATTAATCTGTTTAGAGGATTCTCCAAAAGTTATGTCTGATATAGGACCAATATTAACCAAAGAGTCATGAATTTGAAAAATATAATCCCCTGCTTTACTATTTACTGCATCAGAGTCCCCATTTGTAGCTGTCGCAGTAACTGACGGGCCATCTCCATACAAATCATCATCAGCATCGTCATCATCATCTTCTATAGAAATATCATCTAAGTCTTCAGGTATATCTAGTCGAGACTTGCGGCGACTGATTTGATTTGATTTACGGCTCCAGCCGAGGATGATTGAATCAGCGCATTCACTTCCAATAAATATAGTGTTAGGACTGAGAAAACTTACACAGGAGGCCCAAGTTGGAAACAGTGAGCCTCCTGCACTTTCAGAGACTTGACGGATTCTTAAACCAGATACAGATCTTCCATCCATATGAAAACTTAAAATAGCTAGCTGGCCACTCCGAAGGATTATTATCATCTCTCCGGTTTGTATTGATAGCTGCTCAATTTTGCATCCTTCTAAACGCATTTCCAACTCTGATTGATCGTGAAGGCTCAATGAAGTGCATTGCTTGGCAAAAATATTGACGGCTACTCCGTTTGCCTTTCCTGCTTGATCAATATGAATAAGCTCATTCCCTCCCATTAGCAAAGCTCCGCCCACAGGTGCAGGTAATGGAATGACTTGTGTTAGGTCATGTGGAAGGCCGCTCACAGATAATATAGTTGTCGAAGCCTTTTGATGAAGATCTAGTGTAAAAACCATATACATCAAATTATCTTTCCTTTCGAATAGAAGTGACGATGAAGGCAGATGAGTAGATGAAAGAATGCCAAAGGTTGGTTCACGATACTCATAAAGGAAAGCCAAGTGCACGGGGTGACTTAGTGTGGGATCCAAGCTAGGAAGTCGTAGCACAAACGATGGACTGTATGGTGTTTCCTCTTTAGTACCATTCCCATTAGTGGCTTTTATTTGCGCCTTATCAATCGGTCGCGAATCATCTGGGTCTTCGCCCCAATCGTCCATATTGATATCTTCATCGCCTTGCTTGAAAGGGAGTATGGCTAAGTTGCGGAGACCGAACTTAAGCGCGGCGCATCGACTACCAGGATCGGCAGACAAGAAATTAACGCAGTCTTTGAGGGAAGGTGCCCATGGACTGCCTTGAAGGTCATCTTGTTCGTAATAATGAATAGAAATAGTGGAGATGTCATAGCGTGCGGGATCCCATTCTACCAAGCTGAGCTTTGCATCTTTAAGTCCTATTAGAAGTGCCTCTCCTCCAGACTTTGAGGACACCGTCTTGATTCGGGCAAGTGATATGACGGTTCCAGAGAGTGTATATTCCGCGAGAAGTACCAATTTTGCTCTTCGTACGCGATCAATCCGAAGCGAGTCACTTCCTAAAGTCTCCGTAACACCATCATTGTTGAGCATATGCTCATTTTTTTCTACATTTTTTGTAGACTCTATTTCTGTAGACGAATCGTCATCAATTAAGGTTGTCTGTATGGTAAAAATCTGCAGCAGTGATGTCTTCGCGACAATAAGATTATTCGAGTCAGCAGTGATAAACGGCAACCTAAGAGAGTGTGTAACAGCTGTAGGAGGTGTGAGCTCCATGTAACATTGCATCTTGAATTCAAATGAAGGTCATGATCCCGTCGTGACAAAACATGGACGCGATTTGTACTCTGCGATCGAAGTGTGGCTGTTATGTTTCCTTCGACGTGAAATCGATCCAAGCGCGATAAATCCAAACTTGCAGGGATGTAAACAGCTCCAAACTTCCCTTCCTCCACGACGTCATAGGCTGACTCACTCACTCCTTTTAACATTTCACTCCTCCCGATGTGGGACTTTACATGAAAACAAAAATCAACATTCCGTTTTGTCAAAATCTAGATTTTTCCATTATTTTCAGGAGTCGTTTCCCGGCCTATTTGTCATTAATGGAACTCATCCAAACTGCTTTTATCTGGATTAGCTATGGAGTTGCTGTTGGTTTGGCATTCGTGGTCGCTACTATTTTCACTTACTCATATCAAAATTCCCGGGATCGCTCTGTGCTTGTCTCGACAGTAGCAATCATCACTCTAACTTCTCTATTGGCCACAGTGCTTTTGTTACCAGTGGATATTGCATTGATCAGTTCAACAACCTCAGAGCTAGGTTTAAAAAAGCCATGGGCAACGCCTGAGAAGATTGACAAAATTCTTCTCTCACTAAAAATTGTCTACTATACACTTTACTGTTTCGATGTCATTCTTTGCTTTCTAGTTGTTCCATTCACTTACTTTTTTTATGAGGAATATGACGATGTCGATGCGGAAGAGGGCCAACAAACTTTTCTTCAAAGATTCTTTGGGGCTTTAAAATACACAGTGATCTTCATCATTTTGGCAGTGATTCTATTTGTCGTGGGCTTCTTCATTCCTGTAGCTAGGAATCGCACAGGATCTCAATTCGACTTCGATTATTTCAAACGCCTTTTAATAGAAAGTCGTGGAGAACGTGCGTTGACTTTTGGCTTGGGACTACTTATTTCTCTAGGGACTTTGCTCTACATTCTCTATACTGCTGCTGGAGTTGCAATGTTACCAATCTTGATGATTAAATCGGCTCCATCGATTAGTGCTCATAAGTTATTGGAGAACACCGCCACGGCCTTGGAGCAAAATCGTGAGAGGCAACGTCAGCTCGAAAATCGGATCACTGGTATTCACGAGACTCCAAGTACTAAAGACCAGAGAGAATTAGAAGCGCTAGCCCGTGAAGAACGCACTTTAGTTCGCAGAGAAAGACTCGCCGCTGAGGTCCAGGGCCGTGGCAAACGTAACATCAACAAGATTTGGATTGGAGTATTGACCATCATTAGGCCTCTTAAATTACTTTTTGGGGTTTTATCTCTACTTCTTTCTCTTGTTGTTTGGGTCTCTATGTTAATAACTGGAATTGACAAAGCCAAGAACTCAATCTGTAAGCGTCATTGTGGCTACATTTTGGGAAAGTAAGTGTTCAAAGTATTAATTTATTACGAGCGTACTGATATGATGAAAGTATCAACGTATTCCAGCCAGTAAATTATGTCTTTGTTCGAGTCTCAAAGCTGTTCCCCCTCGACTACGTATTGATAGCTCTCTTGATCCTGTATCTCTTCATTAGCTCAGTTGCTGGAATCACAATTTTGGGTATTCGATTTCTCTGGATCAGGCTTTTTGAAATCAGTAGAGGTCATACCGCACCTCAAGGAATGCTCATCATGACAGTCAATCTAACCTTGATAATTTTCGCAATCAATTACTCCATCACAATGATGGTAGCACCACAATACGCCATATATGGCGCTCAGTCTTTTTGCAATAATCCTCCCAGGTCTCCAAATCACCAGCCCGATTGTTCAGGGCATCCAGAATTAATTCTACCGTGTTCGGAGCTTTCTTCGGACGATTTGTCAAAAGGTGTTTGTACACCGAGCGTCGTATCCACATTTCTCAATCGAATCACCTTAAACTTTCCTTTTTTTGGGATTCTTATCTTCTGGGCACAGTTTGTTTTCCTGGCGATCTTCCTTGTGGTTTTCCTTACCTCTTTGCTACAAACACCAAAACTCAACCTTAGTAAGATAGATGAACTTGCAGAGACTGAGGAAGAGGAGAGTCTGCTTGCTAATACAGAGAGACGGTTTGGTGCGGCATGGCAAGACATATGTAACCAAACCCAAACAGAAGCGTCCGGCCAAGATAGATGTATCAATGGACCAGGATGCAGATAGTAAAAGTTGTACATGTATTATATGCTGAACGGCCCAACAAAAGTGTCAGGAAGGAGTTTAGGGTTTCAAAATTGGAAGAAATAAGATTACCAAAACAGTTCTGCTATAAAATTACACATTGACTGTAAGCCAGATAATCCCGTCGAAAGACTACGCTTGCCTATCAACTAGCAGGATGCACGAATTTAGTAATGCATGCAACTAGGTTTTGATGCGTCCTCCTGCAGATTGTTTATCCATCCAAATCTCGGATGTTGAGTACGTCTAGTCTACCACCTTACCTTCTCTTCAATCGTAGTGCGGTGCCTTTGAATGTCATGAGAGCCCGGGGTTTTCGACACCTAAAATTTCCTCGGATATTTTTAGACGAGTTAAAATTTTATTAGATGCCGAATGTATGTCCACGTCCATTTATATTATTCCATATACTTGGATTCTCCAGACGAGCCTGAAATCCGCGCTTGAAATTTTCGAAAATGATGCATAGGTTATCTGTAATTTCGGGAGGAGCTGTTTCCACTGCTTAACGGTCGGACTGCTCATCATCCTTATAATTTGGTGTCACGACAATAAACTATACATCCGACTCTTACTTATAGATGTGTTGTGCAAGTTCAGCCAGTACAGTCCATAATGCGGATCTTATATGTCAAAACAGAGAAGTTCGAAGAAGCTGGATTTCAGTTTCGATGACCAGCCGAGATAGCTGATCGAGTAGATTAGGCAGAGTAGATCGATATCCTATTTAAGAGTAAATTGAAGTTGACAATCTTAGCTTTGTAGTCTAGCTCTTTGATTTTGCAAAGATTTTTTCCTATTTATGAATTGTTGTCAGCAAATATTCATTGGCGTATAGATTTAGACTGGGGCCATGTTGCTGAAAACCATCAGAGAGAAGATTATGTCTCATCAAAATCCGCTCGGCTTCATTGTAGACCGAGAAAGCGGTCAAATTTAATTCAGCCAGCTAGATTCAGACTAAGGATGACGATACAATTTAATTTCATCATTTGATATGAAGCAAAATCCGCAACATAATTAGAACTAACCTACAGAATTTGGTAGAGATACTGTCGCACCAAAGATATACTATTATGTGCCATCGAAGCTGGCTCATAATTTTTTCTGTATCTGAGCACAAAGATAAAAATGCATTCAGGTGGAGCGATTCAAGTAGCGTCATCAAGGAACGGTGTGTCCATTCCCGAATATTGCTAATGAGCATGTCCCAATACCATTTGGTTGGAGAATTAACACTTGGATATGAGGAGTGTCAAGTGTCATCATAAGATATTTTTCGTCTTTGGGCTGATTGAGCATGACCTAGCTCAGACTTACCATTCAATTCGTCATAATCTAAACTTTCGAGGCCAGTATCAACCTTGTCCCAGGTCCTTTTTCTTAGGTCTGGTTTGACATTCTGTCGAAAGTAGCCTTTCAGCTTAGCCTTCTGAGCTTTGCGGGCTTTATTCGTAAGGGGTTTCACCAGTGTCGAATCAGAGCCTGGTTTCTCAGAATTAACAGATAGTTTATCCTTTCTTGTATCATTTTCACTGATTTCGCTCAAATTCTGCTGAGCTAGCTTGATGCGCTGGAGTTCAGAGTGTCGGAATATTGCGATTTGCTCATCTGTTAGGGTTCGTTTAGTACCATCGGCATAGTAGCCTAATGAATCAACTTCGACCGTTTCTTCTTCAACAGGCCATAAAAAATGAGTGGAGAAGTGATCTATGCATGTAGAGGAGAAATGCATGCTATGGAAATCCATAAGTTCTTGCTATATTAAGGTTAGACGATCAAAACAATCGGACGAAAGTAATAATCTTGCCTGGGAGACGACTTGATGAGTCATTTTGAATGATGTTACAGGACCTCTGGTTGGTTAATGGGTTAATTAAATTCAGATGAACAATATCGCATTTGGGATTGCGAGGTTTGGACTGTTACAAATTCATGAGTGAGTAGAAGATTGTGACGCAATAGAATTTCGACTGCAACAAAAACCAGACCTCGGTCAATTTGGGTTAATCCTAAGATCCTTAAATGCTAATTTTCTTCTGTCACGTGATCACGTATAATTTTACCAATACAGTCAAACCTCGGATAACTTAGTCCAGCATAACTTTAATCCTCACATAACTTAAATTTTTCGCGGAACCGACTTGGTTCAGTACAGGATAATTATCCTCGCATAACTTTTTACCTTTAACTTGATGATTCCGCAAATTCGCGACTCTCTTTCTCTAGATATATTAGATGGAGTTGATAGAAACTTGATGTCTTCGATATCGTAGGGCGACGGTATCGATGAGGGAAAGATTAATGAACAATGGGGCACGGTTGAAAAATAAGTCTGCATAACTAGTACGTTTTAAGAGTATTAACCGATTTTTTCTACGGAAGATGCCTGTATATTCGACATGTAAGTAAGGTTGAACAACCTTTACCCCGGTGGGACTATATTTGAGAACAATAATGACTCATCAACGCACAGTGCTCCATACTAGTATTTTCACACATGTATTTGTTTGCTGATGAACGTCCCCGACCACACCACTTTTCCATTTCACCACACATTTGTTTTCAAATTTGCTTGCTACAATGGGGCCATTTTCTATCTCTATTTTAAACTAGACTTTATCAATGGCAAAGTTATGTATATTTCAGCCATTCCTACCGATTTTCAATATTACATTTAACAAAACTGACAAGATTTTACTCTACCCCCAGGGTAAGTTTTCACCAGTGGATCCAATTTGTGGGGCGAAATCGGATCCTTTAAGCCTAGTTAGGTAGCATCTTTTCTGAGATAAGGTTTTCAGACATTCTGACAGGGATTATT
>JAKRRZ010001145.1:0-13092 GCA_022627015.2 Podosphaera aphanis
ATTTTTGACGTCTACTAAATACGTTTTAACTTAACGAAAAATGATTTTAGTAACTTGAACTTTGTCAAGTCTGAATAATAAACTGCTCAGTTTCATATTTTCCACTCAAAAGTGGATTTTTTCGTCTATAGCGCCGTCAACAGTGAAATTAGATAGTAATTGGTGATGAATGAAAGTGAAGCGGAACTGATCCTAAAGTCGGGGGGAATGGCTCTCAGCGAATTTTCAGACCTTCTCGCCTTCCCCTCTCTCTATGCTTTGACTAAGGAAAAGGAATTTTCACCTGCATATGAACTTGCATATCCTCAAGCAAATCGACCTTTATGCGGGCCACCAGTAGTAGTATGTTCTAGTAGTAAGCTAGATGACTGGAGAACTCTCACACCATGCAGAGAAACATCTGGAAAAATCGCAGGACGTTTTGAATGTGAACTTCTAATTTTGGAAGGTAAATAAAATTATACAATCTATTAATTAGATTTATGCAACAAATAAAATTTTAGGACAAAACTCTTAGTACTTCGTATATCCACCACCAGCTTCATACACAGACCTGATTCTGCGTGGCATTGACTCTATGAGTCTTTCCATTCCTTCACGATTTCTCGAAGTTCATCCCGTGATCGCTGCCTCCCTTCACCCAAGTTTGGATACTTGAATTGAATATAATTCTTCATCATGTTCCAAACATTTTCAATTGGTTTAATGTCTGGTTAGTATGGTGGCCATTCAATAGGAGTGATTTGTCTTTCACTGAGCTCTCTCAGCGTTTGTGCCGCCTTGTGAGAAGGAGCGTTGTCCTGCATCACTTGCAAATCTTGTCTCATGCAGACCATCCCATGCATGAGAGGTACTATTCTCTCACTGTGGGAGGCTGCTGTGATAGAGTGCCACTCCTTCTCCCAAAACAAACAAGGGCCTTTTTCTCTTCCAAAAAAAAGAATCCCAAAACATCCACCCAATTCGCTTCCGAATGTTTTCCACGACACATTTAGTATCGTAGACTTCGCCTACCTTGGGTGATAGACTCAGTATGACTGTTTCACCTTGGTAAATAATTGAAAGTAATACTGATCTTCCTTGTAACCCAACATCTACTATGATGACCACCGGTCAACCAAGTTTCATCTGTCCATAGGATTCTCATCCAATCGTCTTTTTCCCAATGCAGATGACTGCTAGCAAATTGAAATCGCCTCCTCATATTTTCTGGGGAAAAAGGAGGTTTTGCAGCGGCGACCTGACGAGTGTATCCTCTCTTCTTCATTTCCCGTCGAATCACCTTCTTGCTCACGCCGAAGTGCTGAAAAATAAAATTAGCGAGATGAAGGTAAGACATTTGTCGATTTTCAGGAGAAGAACAAACAAAAGATTCTATCTCATCAACTTGAGATTAGCTCAGAACAGGGAGTCGACCTGGCGAAATTTGCGGAGAAAGATCAGCATTTTCTAAGGTGTAGACAACTTGTCTGTAGCTTATCGCAAGATCTTGTGAAAATTTTCTTCTGGGGTAGCCCTCATTCGCTAAAGTTCTCACCTGCAAATAATTAGTTATGGTGATTGATATTTGTTTGTTTGTTTAATATTTAACGTCCGGCGAGCACCTGCAAGGCACATGCCCTGTCGTCTCCCGAGGGAGCAAAGGACGGCTGGCCCTAATGGCCAGGGAGTAGGAAGATATGTTACATGGGCTCGCTGAGCACTTCTGCGGCTCAGGTCGCGGGGAATGGTGGTATGGTGATTGATAACTTCTTTGGTGTCGAGATACCTGGACTCGCTGATCTCGTGATAAACGTTGTGGATATTGACGACGTGATGGTCTCGAAGGCGTCTGCAGTGAATTCATTGTTACAAAATTTATATTACTTCAGAGTGTCTTCTTTCTAGGATTTATAAACTAAAATTGAATTCTACTCAAGAAATATTTAGTTCAAGCAAAGAATGATAGTAGTGTAAGTAATGATTACGGCAGCGCTGATGTGTATAATGTCAAATGGTGATAATGGATGAGGACGAGCAGGATAGAAAAAGTTTTTATTCATAACTTTGAGACGATGCATAGTTTTTACAAAAGTTGTGTAAATCCAGAAATCTGAGGCTCGGGTATAAGAGTTTGAAGATCGCAGGGGATAGTTGAAAGTACCCTGTATTTTTTCCACTTTAATCCCTGAGGCGAAAAAAACCCTGGTCTGAACCACATCACATTCATTACGGTTCCTATATTGTAGTACTGTTTTGGTCACAAATATTTATCTACCAGATGAACGCAAGACTGTTACATGTAATGGATGAGACTCTAGAGATGGATATTTTGATGGTTGAAATTATATCAGCAGTCTGAGAATTTCTAAGATCAAATAGCATCGAGATGGTATCGAGATTTTCTGTGCTAGTATTATAATCGTCATGATTTAGGTCATACGTAGTTCATTCATTTTCATTCATTAAGGGACCATTCACTTCGTAAGATTTTGTGAGTCAGTATCATGGACAGGTGGTTGATGAACGGATTTCTGTCGACAACTTACCTCGTCAGGAATTGCAGATATAGAAAGTATGAGATCTACGTCTCTGAAAATATGGAATCTTTCTGTTTCACTTGTGATGCTCGTTTTACGTTTTGCTCGACCCTTCTCAATCGCGTGTCTAGATCAGCCCAGGCCTCACCAGCCTGTAAAATACTAATTTTATACCACCGTTCGAGTAAAATTACATCCCGAGCTCTGAGATTTTTGATCTCTTTAAGCTGATTCGACTGAATTGCAGCGATTTTTGAGATATGTGGTTGTTGTTCAATAAGTTTAGCTGAGAGGTCAGCCGACGGGGGTGGAACGTCGGCTACTGAGCTCAATCTCGATGCAGTGGCAGAAAACAAACTGGCTGAAGCCATTATCATGGATAAAATATGAGTAGAATCTAATCTCGTTGATATGCTATCAGAAGCGGTTGAATTAAATAACTCTGGGTGTGTGGCATCTGTTCAAAATTAGGGCGGTGAGTGAATTTTGAGAGGGACGTACAAAGTGACAGTAGATTCTGTATAGTTTTTGAACTTGACACAAGCTCGTGAAGTGAGTTTTCAAGAGTCGTAAGTCTTTCACTTATTGTTGCAGACTCTTTCATGACGGATGATGATTTCTCGACATCGCCGCTGATAACAAATTCAATTCTTCTCAATCGTGCCTCGAGTAAGCTGATGGTCTGCAGTGCAGTCTGATCAAACGAGTTGACCATTATTAGAAATGATTCAAAGTTGAAAGAGGGAGAGATTAATTAGCCTGCTTAGAGCACGATATCGGAGGAGCGGGCGTAAGTACACCCTACGATTGCCGGGAGTAAAGTTCAGTCCGTGCGCCTCCGTCGTACATTTAGTAGTACATGTACATGAAAAACCAATCCTACCACTCTAGTGGCACGAGGCTGTAATGACTATGAAACGACTACCATGCCCTTTCGTCAAAATTTGGTTAACAGCGTCTGCACAAATATCAAACCAATATGCCTACCGGTGAAAGATATAATGGAGCCAGGCTAGGTAGATCTAGGCGCAGTAGTAATGTGAATAACAGCTGGCTAGTGAAAGAGAGAGCTTCCTCCTTGAGTTGCGTGATCAATCTGATGAACACGAGTGAGTTATTCTACAGCTACATTTCTCATAACTCACCTATCTCTGCAGTTATCGGCTCGGGTCTACTTGCAACCCCACATGCTCTTTCACAGATGGGAATAGCGATTGGCATCACAGTAATTTTATGGTCAGGCATGACAGCGGCATTTGGATTGTATTTACAGGCTCGATGTGCGCGGTACCTAGAGCGCGGAACGTCCTCATTTTTCGCATTATCGCAAATCACCTATCCCCATGCCGCAGTTTTCTTTGATGCGGCGATTGCTATCAAGTGTTTTGGCGTCGGGGTGAGTTACCTGATAATTATAGGTGATCTTATGCCCGGTGTCATCCAAGGATTGAATGAAAACGCTATAGTAGCTCCTTTCTTACTTGATAGACAATTTTGGATAACAGCTTTCATGTAATTGGTTTAAACGCGGGACTGGCTCTCGGAATAAAAAGGCTAATGAGAACCAGGCTGGTCGTCATTCCATTATCTTTCTTGCGCCGACTAGACTCGCTGAAGTATACAAGCTTAATAGCCTTGGGTTCTATTGGTTATCTTGTTATACTAGTTGTGTATCACTTCGTTAAAGGAGACACCATGGTAGACAGAGGAGAAATCAGAGTGGTTAAATGGGCAGGATTACTGCCTACATTGAAAAGTTTCCCTGTGATGGTTTTTGCTTATACTTGCCATCAAAATGTGAGCTCATCTTCAGGACTCAAGTTACAACTAACTTTATTCATAGATGTTTTCTATCCTAAACGAAATAGGAAACAACTCTTCTAAAAGTACATCTTCGGTTATTGGGAGTAGCATTGGTTCTGCCGCTTCTCTCTATCTTTTGGTGGCCATCACTGGATACTTATCTTTTGGAAACAAAGTGACCGGAAATATTGTGGGAATGTGTAAGTGAGGAATTCCTTTCTCTCATATTTAACAGATTTCTCATTTTTTCAAGATGCGCCTTCGTTGGCCTCAACCGTTGGAAAAGCTGCAATTGTAGTCCTGGCTACATTCTCTTATCCGCTTCAGGTGCATCCATGTAGAGCCTCAGTTGATGCTGTCTTGAGATGGAGACTGAAGGATATTGTCCAACGGCGCTCGAATGAATCACCATCCCGATCAATCCCACTCCTATCAAACCAGATACGGCCATCTGCTAGGTCCGATACAATTGGCGAATTTCGATTTGCCTTTATAACTACCGTCATCATTATCCTTAGCTACGTTACAGCTATGATGGTCTCATCGTTAGACAAGGTACTTGCTTATGTCGGAAGTACTGGAAGTACCAGCATCAGTTTCATCTTGCCTGGTCTTTTCTACTACAAGATCTCGGACCCTGACTCAGTCCACCACCAACAGCTAATAAAGGAAGACGACGATGAAAATAGACGGGAAGAAAGCAACATTCGCGATGTAGACTCAATAGACTCATGGCGAAAGAAGCTATTGAGAAATCTGTCGCTTGCACTGGCTCTGTACGGATTTCTGGTGATGGCTATTTGCCTTGGAGTAAGTTTTTTTTCGGGGAATGAGGCGTAAGTAAAGAAAGTTTTTATCGTTAGAACCTTGAATAGCAGCGGAGTTTTGCGTTGTACATAATTCGCGTGATTAAAGCGACCTACGAGTCTACTCAATGAACATCGGCAGTCGATTTGTAAAAGGCTTTCCCTAATCAATGAAACGACTAAATTTGGATGAAATGTTAGACTTTAGAAACTTTTAAGCCAAAATGAGGCCGATTCTCACAAACTATTTGAAGGCTGGGTGACGATATTTAGGTTCCAATAAACCAGCCTAGGTGAATCAGCATGCGGGTTGTATCAGATGGTTATCATCTCAACTTACCATGGCGAAGAGCCGCCATACAGGGTCACTAGGTTGTGCCCCAACTCCGAGCCAATATTTTGCTCGTGCAGAGTCGAGTTGGATGTCCTTAAACTTTGGCCCTTCAGGATCCAGAGGTGCCTTGGCTAGAGGATCGTAGGTCCCTGAAATAGAATTAATCAATGACGAAGAGTCGCTCTATTTGGAGGCACATCGTACTGACCCAGAACTTCGATGGGTTTGCTGTTTCTCGCTGACCTATCATCGTCAGTCAGGTCTAGCAAAGAGTAAACTTAGCATCGCATACCGCGCCTGGGCGACGACGATGTTGTATGTGGGTAGCCTGCGACGTCCAAACCGTGCCAATCGAATTTTAAGCACCATGTTGGAGAAAGTTCGGTCTTGGTGGTCTCACGCGGTTCAAGGAAACTGCACCAGACGGGATTGCAGTGAGCGGCTTACATAATCAATCACAGATATTCGATGTTAGATTAACCACGCCGTCCATCTCCCTCTCCCTCTCCTGGTCAAGTCGTTACGGCAGGCAGACTTGGCAACGATTTATCGATCTACGTATATATGCTACTCACAGACAATCAACGCCAATAACATTCGTTACACAGATTGTATCTAGAAATATATCTTGAGAATGTGTTCTAAATTACGGACTCTCTCCGCCGCAAGTGCAGTAGCCTTAGACCAAGAGCTCATGAGTTCAGGGGCATTCTCCATAGACCAACTGATGGAGCTAGCGGGACTTGCTGTTTCTCAAGTCATTTACCGGGTCCATCCTCCCAGTCAAGGCACTCGAATCCTGGTTGCATGTGGACCGGGTAACAACGGTCAGTGTAAGAAATCACAATTCTAAGATCTCTAACTTCAGTTGCAGGTGGTGACGGTCTTGTTGCTGCAAGGCATCTTTGGCACTATGGCTATCGGCCTACAGTCTACTATCCCAAGCGCAGCAACCTTGACCTTTTCAAAGTATCATACTTGATTCCTGTCTACTGCCGTTACTCTTGCTAATGTTTTAGCGACTCACTATTCAACTTCAAGATCTTCAGGTGCCGTTCACCGATAACTTTACTACTGCAATATTACAAACAGATCATATCGTTGATGCTGTCTTTGGTGAGAACTCCTGTCTAAGGCTGTAGTTCTTACGATCTGTATGACTTATTCCTAGGCTTTTCCTTTTCCGGCCAAGTGCGTGAGCCTTTCCCTGCTGTCATCAAGGCACTCCAAGAAACTACTGTTCCTGTGACTGCTGTAGATATTCCCTCTTCATGGGATGTGGACAATGGGCCTCCTTCTTCTGGATTAGGCGCCGAATTTAATCCAGCTGTATTGATAAGCCTGTAGGTTAACTGATTAAGTCATCGGAACGTGAAAAGCTAAGCTTAATGTGATGAAGCACCGCACCCAAGCCCTTAGTCCGATTCTTCAAAGGCAGACATTTCGTAGGGGGACGGTAAGCAAGGGAGTTGACAGGAAAAGAAATTCACGCTGATGAAATGTATGATAGTTTCGTGACACCAGCAATCCAAAAAAAATACAATCTCGAAGACTATGAATTCAAGGGAGATGAGCAAATTATTGAAATTGGAGAACGTCGTGTGTGACTGGACCTTTTAAAACCTCTTGAGTCCAAGACTTGTTATCTAATACGTATTGAATCAATCACCACACATGCTATACATGACTTTAGATTCTATTTCGTGATACTTTTGTAAAGTTAATAAGTCGGACAACGTTTTAAGTGATACTTGTCCATCGGCTTTTTCATTGCTCTAAGAGTAAAAATTGGTCGAAAGGTTAAAAGATTCCTTGGAGTAAAACAAGTATACTTTTGTTGCCCAAAAACAATAACTAAATAGTCAATCTGGAACTATGTTGTGGGTGTCTGAGAGTTTTATTTCTCTCCATCTCCGCGTTGTCATGAGAACAAGCCTCAACTTCGTTCTCAGGAAGTCTATATACAGTCAAGTGGTAGTAAAGATAGGTAACATTCAGCTAGAAATCAACTCACCGTCATCACCCAAATGGTCGGGAACTGCTGACGCTTCGAATCGTTTGGTGACTCCATAGTATCAGAGTATCAACTCTACATCACTATTGTCTACTCACTGGTTGTAATCTTAGTGATGGAATTCAGTATAAGGGCTTACTAGAGTTAGACGGTACATTTAACCAACCATCCTCCCGTGTAAAACTCCATCGTTCGTATTCCCCTTAGGGCTCTCCAAAGATTGAAGAACTTCAAGATCAAGCATCGATGGTACCTAGGCTCAGATTGATTGATAAAGTTCCTGTGGAGCCGATAGCATTGGTTTTGCGTTGCTGACAATCATAGTAGCTCGACTGTCTTTTACACTCGATCTTATTCTGGAATGCTAGAATCCATTAATTCTCTCGATTTCGTCTTTTCAACTCCTGGTGATAGCTTTGGTAGGTTGTGAGCGATACGGCTTTTCTCTCGCAGTCAACCAAATCATTCTCTGTTCGCATGTTGATGACTCCAAATACATCGCTCAAATCATCAATCATGAGCAATATTTTTTTTTCTGATTCGTTGACTGGTATAAGGTAGTCATCAGGGCTGAGTAAGAGCGAGACGATCTGAGATGGGTAGTTAGCCAGGCGAGGAGAAATACATTAACAAATTTTAGAAAAGGGGGAATCATTTTTGTCTCCTTGCCATAACAAAGCTGGCTAAAAGTAGAGACTCTCAGAGCAGCCAGCGTAAGATTTTTAAAAAGTAAAGGGAACTCTCTTCTAGTTAGTGGATCATTAATTCTTCTAGCAGAGTCAATTGCTGACCGAGAGGCTAGCTCTAAAGCAATATCTGATTTAAAGTAATGGGGGCCACATTGATATACATCAACCTCATCCTGAAAATTCATGAATAGAGGCCACCCTTGAAGGTTTGACTCGATGAATTCAGGGGTAGCAATGTTACTAGCGGTTAATTTACACTTGGCGTACACAGGCTCATCAGATTTACCTGTTTGTTGGACTACTCCTACTATTCTATGATATTCACCAATGCCGACAGATATAATGGTATATTAACATGCCTAATTCCTTGGAGAACGGGAAAATTCGTTGTGGCTTTTGGAGAAAGGGGGGGCATATCGAGATTCGAACGTTGTCTCCTATTTTTGATTGGCCACAGGAAAGGAACTTCGGAAATTTCGGGAGAGGATTTCGTATCATGTTTTGGAAATGATCTAATATTCGAGAAGAGTAACGGAGATGGGGTGTCTGAATAGTCGAATATCCATCGGACTTAGGGACTTTGCGATTCCAAAGTTCCCGAATGCCATCTTTTGTCACGGTTCCTGTTGACAAGGAATCCGCACGGGATCATCGGATGGGCGTCGTCCCGAAGCGAGGGAGAGCCGTGCGTTTTTGTGCCTTTCGCTGATCAGTTTTATTATGTACTATTCTCGGGAGTTTGTGGTTCCGGTTCACTGGGATGATTGGCGTTAGGGGGTTCTTAAATTATGTATAAGTAGGAGGCTCTGCACCTATTTATTATTTTTGACTTCTTATACCCGATCTGGCGCCTTTTGGCCCACGCAGGTGTCGACTTCGGTTAGATACAATGATTATATAGTCGTGATGAACATCATGCCTCGGATATCATTTGCAAGAATCACTACGGTTGTGGCAGGCGGCTTTTTCTTCACCCCTACCGAACTATACCATCCGTGAAACTCACTCAAGGGAAACCTCTCAAAAAACCTTGAGTTATCCAGACATACCACCATCATCATCGTAGCTTCCCTCAGTATGGTAAGGTCTGCTGGAGTCGAACCAGAGATCTTCTGTCTCGAGTGGAGTAGATGTTCAGGCTACCCAAACCCTACTTGGAAGACCGGCCTGGATGGTATACCACTACACCATCCGACCCGGCTCTGCACATTGATAGATAGGTTGTGTCACGTCTTATTAATTATCATCCTTCCTTCAGCCATTCCGTTTCCACACGGCTATTTGTGACCTTAACTTGTCCGTAACCATAACATCTTTCTCTATTCAGGGAATACCGAGATTTAAGATATGTAGATATTGCGTCATTGATTAGTTAAAAAGGGACATTATGAGTAGGACATCGAAACCCAGCTACGGAGTGACTGTGAACGTATGACATATTAGACATTTCCCGATTAATATCACACTTTGACATTATATCCTTATATTCTAGCGGCGTGTATAAAAGACCGACCGGTCTAAATTCATGTCCTAGGACGAGAAAGTCATCATTTTGATCTCCTGCTTATAATCTTCGAATTTCTTGAAAAGCCTGGTAACAAGATTGTTACCCTCTGCCAATCAATCTATTTAGCGCGAGATTCTGAATAAGCCATTTTAATAGATCACGACTGCGTTCTCTTCCAAAGTTGTAGAGTCCGTCATACCCCCTAGAATACTGGTGGATATTTTTTTGGGACGATGAAGCGGGATTCTGCTTTAGTTCAAGCAAAGCGTAGTTGGCCTCTTTGAGAAAAAACTCCCGAGAGAAGAAAGTTGTGCCGCAATGGAAACCTTCATATCCAGTCTGATAGTTCCTGTGTATAACAATATTGCTGGAACTACAGATTGACAAATATAGCGAGAAAGTCAAACAAACAGAGAGTGAGCCTTGATGGTATAAAGCCTGTGTATAATTTTTAAACACCATTTGGATACCCTATGTGAAAGGAAATGAGTCATTAAAAAAGTAGAGCTGAGTGATCATTTTTGAGAGCTTTGACATCCAATCAAGATAATTTCATGGTTCCTTCGATATAACGATGTGCCGCCCAGACCAGTTTCCTGAATTGTCGTGATTTGGCATTAATCCCAAACGGAAAAGCCTTATTGTTGGCAGAATCCATTTCAAGAGTTTGTGGCGAATAAGATGATGATGCATATCGAAGTATACATGTACATGTTGTTGAATGCCTGCACGCTTTCTGGGAGTGAATATTACAGGTGAAGGATGATGATAATTAACGTGAAGTTATCTTTAAGTTGTCGATAACAATTAATTATGGAGATTAACTCCTGTATTCCTTTCATAACAATTCCTGGCCACATCACATGGCAA
This sequence comes from Podosphaera aphanis, assembly GCA_022627015.2. NCBI lineage: Eukaryota > Fungi > Ascomycota > Leotiomycetes > Helotiales > Erysiphaceae > Podosphaera > Podosphaera aphanis. Next base: position 10,543 of record JAKRRZ010001145.1, read on the forward strand.
AATTAACCGTCATATCGAGCGGATCAGATGGCGAGGAATCATTCAGTTATAACCTGGTATTAATTTTCTATTAATTTCTCACTTTTTTGAATGAATTAAATGTACATGTATTGTCTGATGAGTCTACCATGTAGCTGCCGGGAAAATGCCATCAAAAACCACTGAGTGCGGGGCTTCCCATCAGTAACATAAGGAAGACATAGCTATCCTTCTAAAGCGTAAAGAGAGGCTATTCGACCGATGGACAAATACTTTACATAATCCCAAAAAGTGTTATAAAAAGCTATAGTCCAGCCAATTTTTGACTTTAAATCGGTTATATTCGAGGAACCTCCGATAAAAATGTATCTATGTGAAAGGTTACTAGAAAAGTCTTGAACAAGTAGTGTGAATACTGTATAAATACAGTAGGGTAGCCTAGCCTTACGTCCAATTATCAAAATGGACATGGGATTGTCGTGTAACTCGAGCAGAATGGAAGACCCTTCCAGCTAGAGAAATCTGAAAATTAGAGAAAAAAGCGACAAATTTGATGAGGTTTCAAGTTTCGCTGGTCAAAAAGATGATGGGTCTCAATTCACCTAGCGGCGGAACGGCATATATTGAATTTAACGACAGCTTCCCTAACCATCGTTGTAGTAACTTGTAATACCACATTTACCGCCTCTTTCCTTCTGTCTTCCTCGTCCTGGGTGATAGAGGAGTGTGATAAATGATGCGTTTCGACCGAAGAAATTCCCTGGAGAAGTGACTGGATGTTCTGTGGATAATTTTTGAGGACATGAAAAAGTCTCACCTTGATCTACAAAGGCGTCTTGGTTTCATATGGCAGCGCAACTCTCTCTCCTCATATTTAGATAAAGAAAGAAGCCAATCCTGCTCTTCCGTTGTGTATCCCGACAGTCCTCGTCTGCTCGTAGCAGTGATAGAAATCATCCTACGGTCTTCATCTCATGAATTTTTTCAGATGGAAACAGGGTGGAACTCTTATAACCCAAAGGTGTAGTTGACGGAGTAATCCTCATCATCTGGGAACAAACTCGGTCGGTTTGTTGCCAGCATACCTGCAAAGCGACAGGCTATTTTCGACGCGAGTGGGGGTTGAACGAGGGACTATTTTTTTAGTCCAGTCAGGGTCTAGTCTATTTGAGCATGTAGCTATTGAGATTCGTGTACATTCACAGGCTCTGTATGTATGTGTCTATGACACGAATTTTGTGGTAGACTATTTTCAGTATGTGTATGGTGTCGGAACATGAAAATCAACAACTTACGGTTCTGTAAACACCAAGTTTTTAAACCCAAATGAATTTCACTAGCACACTCTACAAATTTCTTTTCATTACTTGATAGATAAGTGCATAAATAAGAGTCCAAAGCAGTGTCGCCATAGAAATAAGAAACGAGCACATCGGGCTCAATTCTTATCTGTACAGAAGAAAAGTATCTGGAGTCATCAACCCGAAGTGCCAGTATGGGTATCCGTCCCAAAATTTCAGACAGTTGGTCATGACATGCCCTAAGTGGGCGAGAGGACGAGAAGAAATCCTGCGAAAATCGAAATATGGGTCTTTTCAGGCCATGATTCAAAGCCCAGAGGTTGGGACTAGAGTTACACAGTGGATTTTAGTAAAATTGCAGTTTTGGGTTTTATTTTTTAAGGTCACTTCAGTGTAAATATACATGTATATATGTACTAATTTTAAGACTAATCGAAGTAACTACCCAATCAGGCTTAAATCGATGCATTGATTTTCAAAAAGGCGGTCTACGTCCTAAATGCTAAGCAGTGTACAGGGGCTCAGGGGTAAGTGAAGGCAGCTGGAAAATTTATATACAGGGGCTATTACAGGGATACATCCTAGCCATTCTATATAATCTTCTAGGTTAGACGAGATCATATGATCTAATCTTTCACACCGATTTCATTTCAACGGAAACGCCACTTTCAATAATTCTTCGTATAAATCTTCGGTTGCATGATAGTTAATTAAACCATCTTACAGATATTAGAAAAAGGTAAAGTTATCGAACGCCATTCGCAATTTAGCACAAGCCTCCCGAGAATCTACTTTATTAGAATCACTATCCCTCAATCATGAATACTCAAGCTACTTTACAAGGTCAAACTCGTGCTTCATATCTCAGTCGAGATCAAAGACTTGAAGTATGTGTAGAATTCTGGTACTGAACTAGGCATTTATACGAATTGATTTTCCCCAGGTACTTGCACTTTATCGGACTGGATTCACCTACAAACAAATTGCGACTCAGTTAAGAGTAACATATTCACAAGTCAAGAACACTGTTCAATCTGGTCGTGCATCTCCTAAATTAAGGACTGGACGCAATCCTAAACTTTCTCCTAACCAAATCGATCAGTTGGAAGAATTCATCTGCAGTTCTCGCGAGGCACGACAGTATTCTTATCTAGAACTGTCAGTTCATTTCTCCTCATGGGCTGCCGGAGAAAGTGCAATCCGTAGTGCACTCAAGGGAAGAGGGTACTCTCGATGCCTTCCGAGAAGGTCTCCGCCGTTATCAGAGAAT
>JAKRRZ010001146.1:0-13086 GCA_022627015.2 Podosphaera aphanis
TTTATTATCAGTTTATCATCAATTCTTCTATTTGCAATCATTGAGATATCTTACATTATCGGTCTAATCGCCGACACTGATTCCGCATTATATACAACCCAAATTATACCCTATAATTTCAACAGTTCCGTCATGGATAAATGTATCATTCAGCCAGCCTGCCAGCCAGCCAGCCCATCGTACCGTGCACGTGCCTCCGCGTGCGTACTTTCGTCGGTGGGGTCCTTGACAAGTCGGTATCGCGCTCGACAACTATTCTGCACAACGTCGAGTCTCTCGTCGTAGGATCTACATGGATTTCGCACCCGCTCTCGTACCCATGGTGTGCAAGTAGCGGTACACCACAGCGGGCTATTTCAGCCGTCTAGAAGTGAAATACTGACACGTCATCGTTCCAAGTCAAGAACTCCGAAGAGCCGGTATGTGTGTCATCATCGAAGGCGGCATTTGGCCATGCTTCATAACTACGTGAGACATTGACACCAGTAATTGCGAGCTAATCCTTTTCTGGATCGCACCACCATTTCTGTATTGCTTTTCTTAGTAGAGTTACTGCTGTCCCGCATAAGGGTCGAACTGCTTGAGAATATGCAAGTTCCTATGCAGGTGAGAATTCTTTTTCCTTGGTTAAAGCACAGAGAGAGAGGAAGGCGAGGAGGTCTGAAAATCCGCAGAGGGCCATTCCCCCTGACTTAGAGATCAGTTTCACTTGACTTTCATGCATCACGAAATACTATCTAATTTCACTGTGGACGGCGCTATTGACGAAAGATTCTACTTTTGCGTGGAAAATATGAAACTGAGCAGTGGATTCTACACATAGATAGACCATACTTAGTAGACACTAAAAATGGATGAAAGTGAAATTGTTTGGAAATACCGGAGTATGTATTCCACTAGTTTAGCTGTCACGAAGTCAGCCGGCCCGTCACGAAGTCGGTAAAGAGGCAAGCCAGTGTGAATAGTTATCTTTACAATATCAACGATAGTCTATATCAATCTTTTACACTCTCCTCCCTTCCAAAATTGAGTAGATACATCTCCATGGAATCTCTAGCGTCGTGCCAATCTTCATCTCGCGTAATCATGTATCCGTGCACGATACCCCGACCACATTTAGCTACGTGTAATTAATAGCATATACGAATTGTATTTTCCCAACAGAAATGGAACTTGATCTCAAAGTCGGGGGGAATGGCCCTCAGCGAATTTGCAGACCTCCTCGCCTTCCCCTCTCTCTGTGCTTTGACCAAGGAACACAAATTCTCACCTGCATAGGATCTTGCATATTCTCAGCAGAAAAAGATGTGACACCACTACACCATTATACAAGCGCCTTTAGGAATCAAACCTAAGGTGATGTTAGATACTCAATCATGTAACTTCAACCAGTTCGACCTTGATGCGGGCCAGCAGTAGTATGGTAGTTTAGTTCAAAGATACGAGTATGTATGTAGCCACGCGTGCGATAAAGTAGGAAAGAAATTGGAAGCATGCTCGTTCTTTGGAACGTCGTGGAGATGGCTTCGAGCTTGTTCGCGTTGTGTATCAAAGATACAGGTCTCACACGTTATTCGAAACTGACTTTTCCAAAATGAATTGTGGATGGGCATCGAGACCTGGAACGTCGCTCATGCCTTTTGAGCAAATCATGAAAAGAGTTGGTTTTGAGAGATACTATCTCCATGTTCCGTACCAGGGAGTCGAACCCTGCGCTACCGCGTATCGTAGAAGTGAGAGGCGGAAATGTTACCGATACACCAGTACGGAAGTTACATGGTTTGATGAGATGTGACTTTTATAATCTACTATATTCATAATAAAATAAAAGCAAACCATACTCTCGAAGATGCATTTCCTCATAGCCCACATATAAGCTGTGACATGTAGAACAGGATGCTATTCAAGGTCGGGCTATTTCCGACAGCAACTTAGCCTCAACCATAAATCGGTACACTAATTACACTTAATGGAATTACATGTATCACCGTCTTCGACGGAAAAATTGGAATTGTAGAAAATGACCGCCAGGAGATGAACATCCAGCGAGTCAAGCCACACTACTCGATCAACCCACCCTTCTCCATCGTGCGCTCGCCGTGGAGTGGCACGGAGGAAGCGGATGAATTGCACCCGAGGGCGTCCAAACGGGCGTCGGTCGGGGCGGGAAGCCGCGGAGGCCAACACCCCGCCAAATGACAGCCGCGGTCCCCGGAGTCGCGCGGCGCACACAACGACACGAAAGAGTCGGGAAGGGTCGGGAGTGCCAGCCGGACAGAACGGCAGACCGTGAGCACAGATGAACCAGCACCGAAACAACGTGCGATGCGACCTCGCGACGTTGGCCGTAGGAAAGAGATGGATCTGTGTCGAGAAAAACCATCCCTGGTGAAGGTAAATACGGTTGTCCCAGGACGGCCACCGTCAAATCCAGAGGCGGAAGCCTGCCAAAATGCGCAGTCGAGAGGCACTGGATGTCTCACAAGAGATATTCCAACCTCGAGTTTTGACTCCAAAGGGGAAATATCCTGGGTATGCCAGAAAGGAAGGCAGGAGGGTATTTCTGGTTCCAAAGACATCTTCTGATCACGGGAGACTCGGATTCTATCCTAGGAGTTGGGGAATTGCTGGAGCGAGTCGCAACAGAATGTGCAGAAATACTGGACTCTGACGGAAATTCTGACTTCTCGCGTTCTTGGACGGATCGCCATAGGTTTGGCTTAGGTTCCCCACACGACCAACCGGTCTTGTATTGATTTGTGGGGGACCGTTTCAAGGGTGGTTTGTTATCAACCCTTTGGCGTCAAAACATTCGTTTAGTCCGATATGTTTAGTTAAGCATTCGTTTGGGTTTAACAATAGGCTTCATGGGTTTAATCATGTAAATTATTAATAAGTTTAAGTACCATGAGAATACTCTCACGAAAGATAGACGAATTTGAGGGCAACTTAACTTTGACCGGATCTACGTACCTTCAACAGACTCTCTTGTCCTCATACATAGAACCCATCACTAATACAGACTTTCATAAGCTTATCATTAGGTACGCTCTCGCAGAATAGATAGCTTCGATACTATCAGTCTACCTCTTATACATGTACTGGTTGTTAGAGACAAGTGCCAAACTGAATAACTCCATCAGCCCCATACAATAGAAATATTTAAAAAATTACATAAGTCGTCACACAACAGTAGCTAATCATGACACACAAGAAGTGTGCTCGCTTCTTTTCATCGCTCTTCTACATTTAAATCTCTAGACGGGTCTTCAAGTTAATCGTCATTTCCTAGCAAGCGGACATCTACGCCTGTATTTTGCAATGTTAGTTTGAGTCTATTTAAGACTTGTTTCTTCTTAGCTAGCTTAGATCGCAACTGAACCTTTTCTTCGGTTGTATAGCCACTCAATTTTCTACGAGGTGAGCAAATTAATGAGTTCTGAAATGGAGAATCTTTCATACGATCCGGTGAATGTAGAAGTCGAAAGGTGCCAGAACTTCGATGAGAAGCTCTATAGTTTATTGGAGTAGCTTTTGAGCCCTCCGGGGATCTAAGACTAAGTTTGCGGATTTGGCCTTCAAGAACATCAATATCACCACTTTTTTTTTCTGCCATATTTGTCAGCTTGGCGATAGTCCTCAAAATAGCCTCAATAGTTGGTTTAGTGGTGCTACCAGCTTTCCCATCACAGATATCCCGAGCGACAAATTTAGCTTTTAAGACCGCTAAGCCTTCTTCTGCTTCTGAAAGAAGGCTTTGTAGTCTCATAAAGTCTCTTCGGAGATCCTGCTGCTGTGCAATTTGCTTCGACCCCAAGGGTTGCAATCGAGCGATGGCAAGACGATCAGGATCTTGGAAAGTTGCTATAGCCTTTTGTATATCATTATATCTCGAACGAAATTTAAAAACTTCTTTCTGGAGATCATTGCAAATCGATGTCTTCTGGGCCAAATCTTTCACACACCCGGATTCAAGTTCTTGCGAGAGCTCATTATCAAGTATAGACGAAAGACTCTTAATCTCCCCAAGGACCCAGCTTGATTCTTCTTCGAGGTCGTCTCGGGTGCGCTTTTCTATGCATCCCTCTGTGTGACCAAGGATAAATTCTCGGAGGGATCTGGCATTCAGGCCCAGTGTATCTATCATAGAATTGATATCACGATAAACAGTTTCTACCTGAGCTGGTATTTTATCCCCAGTCATACCGCTAACATAATCAGAGTGGGCAATGAACTCGTTCAGTCTAGTAGTTGGCTCGGGGGGCGAGGCAAGAAACTGTTGCATACACATATCATCCTGATCCACGAGTGCTTGCTTCTCTTCAGCCTCTTTTTGTATTCTCAGTTCATGACGACGCTTCTCTTCAGCCTCCCTCTCTTCTTTCAAATCATTTCGACGCTTTTCTTGTGCTTTCTGCTTTTCTAGAGAGATTAAGTAGAGATCATGAGCTTGCCTAGTCGATATACCATTTGTTCTTTTGGAACTTTGATTTCGAGCCCGAAATCCAGGAGCACTCACAGACCTTGAATGTTCAGAACTTCTAAACTTATCGACTGCAGTTCCTCGCATCGGGCTTGGTGAACGAGGAATTTCTTGTATCCTAGAGGGTAACTCCATCTGACTCATAGCCATTCTAGTCTCTTGACCATAAGACCTTGAGGAGCTTTCAACAAATTCATTGGTTCCTTGCGAATGTTTTTTAATAACTTTAAATGAGTTGTTCGGACTTAATTCAATGTTATGATTTGTTTCCGAAACAGGACTAAGGTCATTTCCAATATCTTCCCCACTCCCTTCATCACTTTCTTCATCACTAGACTCGTCTGTTTTGGTTTCGCTGTTGTAATCGTCTTCATCGTCGTTAGCCTCTCCAAACTCTTCGAACTCTTCGGAATCGTCTGCTTTATTTGATTCGTCAATATTATCCGCATCATCAGCTGATGTACAGTGTATAATTTCCTCTTCTTTTTGTTCATCTGAAGCTTCGGATTTGTTTGCACCATCTGCTTTGAAAGTTTCTTGATTTTTTTCATCGGTTGAGGTAGCAAAATTATCTTCCTGCGTATGGGCTTTGATGGGAGAGAAACTTTCATGTTTGCGTTTGATGGCCTGAGAGACGTTCGCAGATGGCGGATCCTCTCTTTCTATTACCTCGATAGAACATCCAAATTCGCTCAGCTCGCCTACATTCTCTAGTCTTTCAGAAGCTTTTAGATCATGCTCATTACTTGATCGAACTTCTAGAGTATTCTCTCCCTCCAGCTTTATGAAACTTCCATCCTCAGCCATGTCTATAGAATCATTGATCTGCGTGGGCTGAGCCTTTAAGCTACCAGGTTCAATTTTATCTCCTGTTAAAGGTTCAATGTGGACAGGCTCGACCTGGTTATTGGAGGACTGTCTTAGATTTGAGGTAGATAGTGATGGGAAACTTAATGGTGTTTGTGTTAGATTAGAAGCTCTGGCTATGTGCGGGAAGCTAATAGATGGAGTTGATGACAATATTCTCGAAGCAATGGGAGTTGAAGTAGGCGTTGTTGAGTCGAATTGATTGCTTGGCTGACTAGACATGTCTACTGATTTTTTTTCAGTCTCTTTCGTATCTATTGGGGATTGAGGCGATGGAGAGGCATTAGCATTAATCAGTGCACCACCAAAATTTCTATCAAAAAATCCTATTGATTTATCAGACTGAGAACCGGAATGTTCGGTGCTGGGATCCGCTTTGAAGGTCGAACCAAGAACAAAGTTTTTTACGCCTTCTAGTCCCCGACCGTCGAATGAAGTTGGCTTTTCTTCTGAAGGCGCTCCAAATATGTTGGAGTTTCCTAAATTTGGGGTTAAAGCGTTGAATGGAGATTTGGTTGTCTGTTGACCGTCTGTGGAGGCGGAAAGCCCACCAATAGCGGCTGCGAATCCACCTTTTGTAGCAAAGGCTGCAAAACCAGTTAATGGTTGTGCGCCCGATTCAGTTTGTGACAATGGCGCTCCGAACACTGATTTTTGTTCTCCAGCTCTGGCAAAGCTGCTCAAAGCCGAGGTTTGAGAAGCTGATTGCCAGCTTGACTGTAGCGATGAAGGTTGGCCAAAAACAGATGTATTCGTTTTTCCAAATTCGGGTTTCTGGAAAACAGAGTTTGATGTCTGAGGCGTCGGCGATGCACCAAAAGGAGATGCTGCAAATCCTTGAGACGCGCCGAGAGCAGTTGGTGCACTCCATGGCGATGCTTGCTTTCCAAGAGTTGTAGCGGGACCAAATAAGCCATTACCCCCTAATGGCGTGGGTGTTCCAAAAGTAGCTGCCGTTCGGTTCATCATTTGAAGAGAATTGGACGGTGAAGTAAATCCTGGTGTACCAAATGAGGGTGCTGTGGCGCTTGTTCCAAAATTACTTAATGCATTCACTGCAGGTGCAGGTGCAGGTGCAGGCGATCGCACATTGGTTTTTCCGCATGATTCAGCAATAGCAAGCCCAGGATACATAGTGTGTTGTCTTATGGACTCACAATATATAATCCACCAACACGACAAGACACCTTCATTGTTTAGAACCATGAGACCTGGCAAGGGTGTAGAAGATTCACTAATTTCGTCTCCTGGTATTGGCTGGAAAACCTTATCTTTACTTGAGAGATCTAAAGCAGTTCCTATCGGCGATGTGTCGCCAAACTTGGACGACATGGGTAGCTGAGCACGACGGGAGTCCTCAGACATTTCTGTCATTGTGAAGATACCCGATACTCTTTCCGGTGGTTTATCATGGGTAAGAGGTGTTTTTGACCTGGTGAGAAGGCCGATGTCTGTTGAAGAAGTGGAAGCTATTATAATAGCATCCTGTAGATTAGGCGGGAAGTTCATGAGGCGTAGCATAAAATGATGAGGTGGTGATCGATTGAGCCCAAATGGCTGGGCAGGGTCGGGTATTTTCTGAAAGCTATAATTTGAAAGGTCAGAAGTTCGAGTAACGAGATAAAATGAAGATCGCGGAGCTTGATTATCATCATATATGCAAGGTGTATAGATAAATAGAAAGACATGATTTTCGAGCCATAGTATTGAAGAGACTCAATCAGTTAGCTTACCCTGCCATAAAAACGGATACAAAGACTTACCATAGTCATCTGCGTCCAAATTCGGAAGTCGAGGGATCTCTGCTTTGCATACGCCTTCAGGCGTCATTTGATAGCCGCATCCATTAGAAAGCCCAGCTACAATTTGCTTGCCTTTAGTACTCCAGGAAATACAACTGACACGATCCTTCAGCACCGACCCTTGTGCACCTATTATAAAGGTTCGTTCTTTCAAGTTAGCAATCATAAGATTGCCTTCCTTGGTGACCATAGCAAGAAATTCTTCTCTTTCTAATGCTGGATTCGGGATCATACAACTTAAAGCCTGTCCATTTGTGGGTAGTTCGAAGGTTGCTTCAGTTGCACCGGTCATAAGAGAGCTGACTTCATACACAGCAAGTCCGCCCCCGTCTTCAGCAGACAGTATCAGATACTTTTCATCCGCGGAAAATGCAAGATGTGAGATTCGGATCTTCATAGGAATGGTTAGATTCGGTGAATATGGGTTGGCTTGGCGATCAGTAGGCTTGGATTTCTCGAAGGCTTCGCGCACGAGAGCCGTTGTTGCTAGCACAACGCAGTCTGGTCCAGCAGCAGCTAGAATCCCTCGCCGCGAAGCTATACTCATAAGCGATGAGGTTGATGGAGGAAGGTTTTCTTTTGGCCATGGTGTAGGTAGTAACTGTACTTTCGACTCCCCGTATATTGCTCTAAACCCAAGTTCCTGTAGGCGATGTTAGAGTTATCTCTAATTTCATCAGGGCAGGATTTGTATTTTAACGTACTGTAGTTTGGATATCTAAGATATCTGGCCCTAACTGAGAATTTATACTGATAGGGAATGCCATGCTGGTCGCGGGTGCATTGGAAAAGTCCGACGCGTCGTGGTTGACAAGAAGCGATTCCGCCTGGCAAGGGCTGAGATAAGACTAGTGGCGGTAGCTTCAGCCACGGCAACATACATCATCCTAACAATAATTGTCCATTACTTCTAATATCACGAATCAAACCATCCCTCTTCTAATTCAAAACACTTGACGATCACCTTTAAGGCTTCGGAGCGCAAGAAAAATAACTGAGCTTCATACTATAACATTGCTCTCACGTTCTCAGGGTCTACATAATGCCTGGCTTCGATTTCTCCAACCATGCACGTAATGCTGCTCTACACGCGAGAGGTGTACCTCTTCCCAAGGCTACAAGTACCGGAACTACAATTGTCGGATGTATATTTAACGGAGGTGTTGTGGTATGTAAATCTAAGAGAGCTCACGGTCTACTTTAAGAGTCGGAATCACTTGAGGTTTGACCTCAGGCTTCAAGTATAATTATACAGAAATTCCCTGATTGCGTTCCCAGATTGCCGCCGATACTAGAGCAACAAGTGGCCCTATCGTAGCCGATAAGGTAAGTTATCAAATCATAAGCTATTCAGCTAAATAAAGCTAATTATTTCCTGGAAAGAATTGCGAGAAACTTCATTACATTGCACCTCAGATATGGTGTGCTGGTGCAGGCACAGCTGCAGATACGGAATTCACTACTGCGCTTATATCTTCACAGCTTGAGCTTCATTCTCTCTCTACTGGACGTAAGCCACGAGTCGTCACATGCATGACTATGCTCAAGCATCATCTCTTTAAATACCAGGGTCATATTGGAGCGTATCTTGTTGTCGCAGGAGTTGACCCCACTGGTGTTGGACTATTCACCGTACATGCGCATGGAAGCACAGACAAGTTACCATATGTAACAATGGGAAGTGGTTCACTCGCAGCTATGTCTATATTCGAAACTCAATGGAAGTCCAACTTGTCTGAAGAAGAAGCTGTGACATTGGCTTCTAACGCTATTCAAGCTGGTATATTTAATGATTTAGGCTCTGGATCCAATGTTGATGTTGCTATCATTACGAAAGATAAAACTACACTAAAGAGAGGATTCGTGAAACCGAACGAGCGAAGTAAAAAGCAAAAGAGTTACGTTTTCAAGAGAGGAACTACCGCTGTGTTAAACGAGCGTGTGATAACCAAAAAAGATTTGAATGAGTATGTAACGGTGCATGAACTGGATGGGTCTACTCAAGGCGAGAAAATGGATTTGGACCTTTAGGATAGGTCTATGGATATCAGGTATGTAGCTCTAAAAAAAATGAAACAGAATTAGACTGTACCCTCAAATTTGTAACTGAGGTCTGTGAGATATAATTTAGCTTTTTTCAGTTCGGAAGGCATAGTGGTACGCTAATTACCCAGATCTTTCTCCCTTCCTTCTGGGCGACTACAACGAACTTAAGCACATTCCTACTCGAGACAGCTTATACCCAAAGCACGTTTCGCGCTGTTGAACTTTTTCAGGCGATGATAAGATACTTTTAATAGGCCAAAAGTTCATTATTACTTTGGAATTGAGATAATTATAAAGCAAAATCTGTGTCTAGAAAACTTCAACATATTCCACCACAGGCCCACAATATAGTCCACTTTTCCAACAGTATAGACTAGGAATGACTGTCTATGTCTGAAATTGAAAAAAGTCTTGATACGCGTTCCTCAAAGGATAACAACTTAGCCCCTTTTTATTCTACATTTTACTTTTCCCTCGAAGAATAAACTGAGCGTTAACTATCGCTCTAATTATTGCATGAGGATGACTATACTTCCCAACGATCAACTATCGTGGAGTCTAACGATAACGAACTTGATATTCTTCGCAACCAATGAGTGAAAAGGTTTATTATCAATGAACATTAAAGTCATATCTATTAATCCAATCACGGTCTGATGAACTAAGGGCAAAGCTATCAACTCGTCGCAAGGGTATTAAGCACGCTGTGATTTCGGGAAGGCTCAGATCATTTTTCAACCTCCAATCAATCGATGTTCAAGTCAACAAATTATTCTTGCAATTACTCCCCTTCTATGCATCCAAGGTAATTTTTTCTTATGAGAAATTATGCAAATCTACATACAAGCCTTAATTCGCTTCGATCAGCGAATAATAGCATGCGCAACGAAAAAGCCCCCCAAAAATTATTATGGAGTTAAAAATGCCTCTTAAGGGAAACCTGGAAGTAATATTCCTTAGGTATGTGGCATACTTCTAACACCAATGATTATTTAAGCGTGATAGGCTGTATATCGACCTAGGTTCCCTGGGTGTGAAGAGAAAGAAACAACTATAGGCTAATTTCGGTACCAAATCCATCCCAAGAGTTTCCTTTCTACACTGTTGCAAAAAATTTTCTACTATGAAGCTCCCAGTCTAACGCCACACGTTTATTACTGGTTTAGGACTCATGATGGATAACGTTCACTGATATCACTTCTTATATGAGAATTGACTTGCACATTAGCCGTGAGTATCCCACAGAGGCAAGAGCGAGAAAAATATTGTCCTATCCCAACAGATAGATTAGTTGTGCTTTATTTTAGTGACATGACAGAATGCTCTCCTGGAGTCGGACCAGTATTTTTTTTATTTCAAATTTGTTCAAGTTAATGAACTTCACATGCAATACACGCCTGGACAGCTCACCGCTGTGTCATTCAATAACCCCACCTCATATTTTCAATGACTGCAGCTTAAGCCAATTTGGAGAGACATTTATATTTGTTCAACAAGTGAACTAGGGTGAAAAGCTACTATTGTAGAGGTCATATTGATCCATCAAACTGTTGTCTAACTGCGGATTTATAGCATACAACGAGCGATAACTTAAGTATCAGACGGGGGAAATTTTCAAATACCAAGTCGGACTTAGCATCAGCATTCTGGAACGGGGGAAACCGCGGCGTTTGATGAATGTTCAAGCTGACAGATTTAAAATCGAAACTAACAACTACATGTATTGTCGCATCGGATTCAATCACGTCCACATTTTTCGTCTCCTTTCCCACTCGATCTGACAGAGTAGATTCGGAGCAGGTATAATTGAAACGAAGGAACATGGGCCTTCATCCATCGCCTCTGCTATTTCACCGAATGGATCTGCAGTATCGAATCTTTTCTGCGTTTTTCCTGTCTCAATTTCATACTCTGTTTCGAGAGAGAACAGCTGGGAGATAAGATACATGTCTGGAGGGATTCGTCATCTATGACCAATCGCTGCAAGTCCAATGGACACTCGCACAAAGCTGGTGGAATGCGGTTAAAACATGTAACGCGTCTAGAGCTTGCGAACATGTCCTCTACCGCGTTATCTCACAATAGCGTGTGCCATCCATACATACCTACACCCTCTAGGTGATCAGCAGAGTATTCTGCTCTTTATGTTTAAACATTCGTCCATCAAATCCCTCTTTAAAAAACGATCGGATCGTTTTCAAGACGAGTACATGAAGAAGACAAGTACTTTTGAACACAAACATGAAAATATAACACGTTGGAGAGTTTTGTATAATCAGAGATTTAAATAGCTTATTTTCCGGAGCACATATACTAGAATTATAAAAGAAAATTATACAACTAAGCCATGGATAACCGGCATTTATTCCTAAGGATTGATGATACACACCAATTTTTTCCATCCGTCGTTGGTCGCATATTTCGTAAATCTACATGAAGCCAATTAGTCAGAATGACAGCCAACAGTGACGGGCATTTAATAAATCTACACTTCTCTGGTCGGACAATCCAACTACATGTAATTCCCACCATGACAGCTGCGAATAATTGAAAAAGGAATCAAATGTTAGTGCTAGAAAGCTGCGCCACGAGACGATAAATTGACTATCTCAATCTGAGCCGCGCGATGGACTGTTGATCGCAATAGTATCGCTCGCCGATCGCAGGCGCGACGCGGAGCAATATATTTTGTGTCGGACCAGCTCGTTCATCAGTTCAGTAGTGGACCATAGGTTCTCATCGCCCTTGGTGCGCTGGACTCGATGGTGATCGAATGTTGATGTAAAGGTAGCTTTATGAGCATGTCCACCAACCGCGCTAATCTGTGCAGCGGTGTCCGCTGCGTGTCTGCACACCCGTCTCTCGCCAGACAGCAGTGCCGAAGCACCTCCTCACTAGCACTCACTGTCCTCCAGGCCCTAAGATTGTGAAGTCGCCTTAGCGTCATCGCTAACAGTGGGTATTGTCGAAACTCCCTACCTGTCTGGGCATGATTCACTACGACTACTGTACTACTACTGGTGGCCCGCATAAATGTCGTTTTGCTTGAGGATATGCAAGTTCATATGCAGGTGAAAATTCTTTTTCCTTGGTTAAAGCATAGAGAGAGGGGAAGGCGAGAAGGTCTGAAAATTCGCTGAGCCATTCCCCGAGTCGTGATATACGCAGTCCCCCCCCCATGTAAAAATTATTCTGCCTGATTATTTTGATCTGCCACTAAATTTGGGACAAGAATAGATTTTTTCTAATTATAAAAGTTTAATTGACTCTAATCCCTGAAAACAAATAGGACCCATAAAATTATGACGAACATAAAATACATCTTTCAGCCTAGCAATTATGACCCCACCAAGATGTTAGGGCAATGACTTCGAGTATGGCCTGTTGCCCGTCAACCTTGACATCTTATCTTGTCGTGTCCTAACTCAACACAATCAGTGCAGTGTCGTAATATTGGTTTCAAGGTCTCGTTGTGGGAAAGGATACGGCCAGTTTGAGCGGCCTGCTGCCTGTTATGTGCTCTAGCATGAGCACGGCGTCCAGATTCCTCAGTTCGACGCTGTTGCCAGATCACAGGGTCAAGAATCGGAGGATCAGGCATAAGCTGCTGGTAATTAGGCTGCAGACGAACAAAGCGCCAATGTTTATGGAAATCGTTGATCATTAGACCTGAGCGAATGAATTAGCTTAACTTGGCCAGAGTCAGGATCCTAAAGTTAAAATACCTCGATTTTGGGATATTCGCCCCTGGATGATGTGCCAGCAGGGCATAACCATCGACTTATTGAATGTCCCAGTACAAATGTATCTCTGTCTATTCCGCGTTCGCAGTTCCTCATTCCGAGCATATTTGACCTGCTTGCAGGTTTCATGAAGAGCAAAGTGTGA
>JAKRRZ010001147.1:0-13082 GCA_022627015.2 Podosphaera aphanis
CTATTTCATATTAGGCTTAAAAATCTGTAACAACAGCAAATCTGAATTGCAAGTTTTAATATGACGTATGAACTCGATTATTTAGGCTTAGTGCGAAACAAAGTGGGGAGAGACAGGCGACTTCACTATTGTCGACCTCAATTTCTCTCACCTCATTTTTGAGCAGAGTTTGAAGCTTTACCACATTTGGCCTCGCTTAATCGTAATCGTCACGGTAGATTACTATGTTAGGGTAAAGATTTGCAAAAAAACCCCTGTAAATGACAGGCGACTTCACTTAACCTTCTACCACTGTAGTATCCGTCTAGTGGAGAAAACCCTCGCTTCAGGGGTATGAGCCCTACTAGCCCCTAAAGATCCCTACTAGTTTCAGGGCTAACTGAAGCCTAAAGATTTTGTCTGAACCGCTAGATGGCTTCCGATTTTGATGTCCCTCACATCAGTATCATTTCCCGGCATCGCAGCTATCATCAACTTCAACAGCAAGACCATCAACATCCGTACGGAAAATATCTACATTCTAATATTCTCACAAAGTATAAAATACGAATAGAATACAAACCTCATCCGTTACTGAAAAAGCTGAAGAAGTCCCCTTCATCCAAAAAGAGTAGAAGAAAAAAGCTGGATTGTTGAGAATTGGATAGACTTTCTCCATAATGATAAGATTTGGCCTACAAATGGCTTATACCAAAGAAAGTGAACTACCCAGGACGTCTGTACCTTAATTTTTAGTTCAAAAACTCAGTGGACTGACTAATCATCCGATCAAGATGGTTAAAGAATTTCTGCAACCGGCTTGATGATGAAAAAGCAAAGATGCTGAGACAATATCTTGAATGGATGTACAGGAGATGCTTTGCGTGTGCTTGAGCTTGCACGTTTTATGAATAACGGGAAAGGTTCATCACCACAACCGAGTGGCCGCTTTACCACGACCTTGACCCAATGAAGCATTTGTGAGATAGAGTGAAGAACGACATACGATAACATTATTCGAGACTGGATGGTGGAAAACAGTAGTAGTCTTACGACGAACTTTGAGAGACGGTGAATAAAGCATGGACTTGGGATGATGCTACGAAGCCGAAAAAGCTGGAAAAACTCTTTAATAGGAAGATATGAGTCTATTATTATGTATGATAGAGAAGGCATAAGAAACCATAGATTAACGTGTAGCAGCAATCATTTTGCTTGCGTATTAGGAAGAGTAGAAAATTAGTGGAAAGAAAATGACTTGATTCGGTTTAGCTTCAATAATTAGCCTACTGCACAAAATTTCGGCCGGGTAAAAACACCATACAAGTAATCCTTGTCGAATCTACCAAAAGGATAATAAATAATTGATTTCTTATGATACCGAATCAGGAAAAAATGGCCTTCAAAAGCCCCCCTCTTCTTGCTCCACTGGACAAAACCGACCCTGGAGGAATAGTATGGCGAGACTCCTACCTATAATTGAAATTTACATTCACGACCCTAGAACGAGGGTAAACGAACATCCAATTCTAATGAATACATAGGCAGCGACCAAAATTTACACCGATGATAAAACAGGCAGGCAAAAGATGAACTTCACGGGAACACCATCCCAGTTACACCGACACCTTAAAAGGTCTCAAAGCAGCATTGCCATACACATAAGAAGCGAGCACATTGGGTTCAAATCTTATCTGTACCATAGAAAAGTCCCCGGAGTTGATGACCCAAGCTGCCAGTGAGGATATCCTTGCGAAAACGCCAAGCATGTGGTGATGGTCTGCCCACTAAGGGCCGAGAGAAGGGGAGAGGTATGGCTGAAAACTAAGAATCGAGATCAAACTTGCTGGCGAATTCTGCTAGTTGATGGCCATGGAAGCCATACAAACGTGGATTTTCAATGGGAGTGCTACCAAAATAAAGTCCATTTAGTTTATATGCCTCCACATACGTCGCATATCCTCCAACCGCTTGATTTATCGTGTTTTACACCTCTCAAAGCTCGTTACCGTCAGCTGATCGAGAGTCTGTCAACAATCCACGATACAGCATCATTAAAAAAGCAAATATTTACCAATTGTTATAACGATGCTCGCCATGAGCGTCTGGCAGTAAGTCAGATCCAAGCCGGATGGCGCGTAGCTGGCTTGTTCCCATTCAATCGTCAAAAAGGTCTGAGGAACCGCTTTACCCTATCTACCCTCAAACAACGCCCAACAACTCCCGAACCAACATCAAGCAAGCGCAAACTTGATGAGATTCACACTGCTCGGAAGCCAGCCAATGTTCATGCCAGTTTACAAAATTTTCGGGACAAAATTGAACTCACACGAGGTACAACTCTGTTCATGCGCAAAGTTACAAAATCGATCGGAGAGTTCCAAGCACAACTGGCAGAAAAAAAGATCGTCAACGATGACCAAGCGCTCGAAATAGAGCGTTTATCAGCTTCTAAGAAGAGAAAGAGAATATCGGTCAATCCTAATACTCAATTTTCTGACATTGAGGTAATTAAAAAAGCACAAGAGGAAGCAAAGGTAGCATCAGCTATTGACGCACAAAATAGAACACGGCGAGAGGAGAGAGCGACTAGAAGGGCTGAATTAAATGTAAATCATGCACAGACTTATTCTTTAGAAGAAAGTCTCATTGAATTTGAAATATAGATATTTGTTGTAGTGTAAAATAAAAATTCTTTCAGTAGGAATAAATTATAACAGTGTCCCGGAATGTGGTAGGCCGACTTAAGTAAATTAAAAGTTTGGTAGTTTCCTGCATGGGCCATTAAGGCGCCAAATCAGGCTAATGAAATCAAATTCAAAATATATAGGCACCGAGATATCCAAGGGTTACATAATGACTTTATGTAACAGCTGGTCGGATTATGTAAAGCGACCACGCCCAAGATAGAGCCCTTCTAACTATATGTAGTTAAATTAATAATATTCATTTTCATGCTTCTGTAGTACCTGGACAGAATGCTTAGCTACCTATGGAGATTCACGATAGTCGAGAGAACAAACCAACTAGGAAAAGCATTTACCTAATCCTCTAGTTTGCGCATGTACCAAACAACAGGACACTAGTACAAGCAAATCGTTTTATATCAAGACAAAGTGATTACCTGAGATCTTGACGCCTTGGCAAAGTTTCTCATCCCAAATTCTGCTTGCAGATGATTTGCGACCTCTACGTCAATTCACAACAATGGCTCTGCGCTTACCGTGCTTAACCAGGCTTCTCCGTCTAGTACAGCCAACCCAACTACGACCGTTGAATAGATTCTTACAGCCTTCATGTCCAGCTCGGACAGCTCATATCCTTGCCTCTCTATCCGATGCTCCAGGAGCATATAATAAGAAGATTAGAAGAGGTCGGGGACCATCTTCAGGGAAAGGAAAAACCTCCGGCCGCGGCCATAAGGGTCAAAAAGCTCACGGCAAAGTCCCGGCACTGATGCAGGGAGGTCAAACATCACTGAAAGTTGCTCACGGTGAGCGCGGCTTCAAAAACCAGTGAGTAGGCTCTTCCTAGTTCAAGTGATAATCAATGAGTCGTTCTTCAATTGCTTATGGAAATATATCAAAGCTTTTCTCTCCAGATTTCCCCTGTCAATCTTGATCGTATTCAGTCGTGGATTGACCAAGGACGAATTGATCCTTCTAAACCAATTACCGTCAAAGAGTTGGTAGAAACACGCTGCATCCATGGCATCAAAGATGGAGTAAAGCTGTTAGCCCGGGGTAGAGGTGACCTGAAAACTCCCATCAATATTCTCGTTTCACGCGCATCGACAACGGCAATCAAGGCTGTCGAAGCCGTTGGTGGGACTGTCACAACAAGGTATTATACGAAAAAATCGATTCGCCGCCTGCTCAAGGGCGAATCAGATTCGTCCAATACACCCATTGAGCTGACTCTATCAAATTACTTTGCCTCACCGACGCCTACATTCTCTCCTAGTCCCTTCAAGTGCCGCCTACCAGATCCGTCGAGCAGGAAAGATTTAGAATATTATCGGGATGAAGCAAAAAGAGGTTACTTGAGTCATTTGGTCGAACAGGGACACGGGCCCAGTTTGTTCTTCAAGACGCCTGGAACGCAAACGCAGAGTAAGCCAACAAAAGTCACAAGTACAGTCACCGGCGCCGCTGGAGAAAACCAGCTCTGGTAGATAGATAGATTATTAGCATAGCGAGCATACAACCTGCGCCTCGGAAGCGCGTCATGTATCGAGGATATCTAGAATACATGTTCTTCTAAAAAGCTGCAAAGCCTGCCCGGTGTCTAAGTTATTTCAAAACGTGCCGCCATGATCTGAAAGACACGAGTTGACAAAAACTCAAAAGGAAAACTTCAATCATTCCTCCCGTTTTCTTTTATGTCGAGCAGTCGTGGTATTTATAATAATGAGCCATATTGGAGTCTAAAGTATAGCTTCTAGGATTTTCTGCCAATATCTCAATGAAAAAATCATGGTCTACATCTTTCTATCCTCCATTATTCTTGCAGCAAGCCTCAAATTTAAAGAACCGAAACTCTGAAGCTGAGAGCTCAAAGCCGAGGCACTGATGCCTTTGTCATTGTCGAAAATTAATATTATCTTCTGACAAGATTATGATATATGTACTAGTACATATAATCGTCACAGTATTTTCGAAAAACTCGAAAGTATTGATGTTGGGGCCAAGACGCTTATCGAGAATGCGGCGAGAGGTGAAACAAAGCATCTAGTCCTACATTTAAATTCTTTTCGAGTTGAGGTGTGGAGGATGGTCACCCTTAAATTTAGAGGCTCTTTCTTTGACTTCCTCAGGGATATTGTGGCATTATTTCGTTCAAAGGGTGCCGAGGATAATAATGATGTCGAGACGAAGCCAACTAAGATTCGCGTGAATGACTGAGGGTCCTACATGGAAGTATGGATTGCAGAGTAAGAAGGTTCCTCGGCAACAGCTCGTAGTGTCAAAATTAGCCTCAACGAAAATAAAGAGGACCGCAAAATCTCTATAAAACTTTGGCTAAATCCCGGTTAAATTTGCTTGGGAAATCCAAAGATCTTATTCAATCAGCCCAGGAAATACTCATCACCCTCATGTTGCGTAAGGTAAAAGTCGCTACAATCAAGGTCGAAACGGAAAAGGACTGGGATCTCACATTTACGGAGACGTCTAATTATATTAGAGGCATTTATGTGTAAAGCAGCTTGGAGGACTAACACCCATCCAATTTTTAGCACGATATGTCAGAGAGAGAAACTTATTCGTTGAAATGGAGACGGATAGGGACCATCGAGCTAAGCTCGGCCGGCTACATAGTCCACATAGGGTTCTTGCACATTGCACCAAAATACTTTCCCCTCTTGAAAAGACTCCATAACTATTCACGATCTGCTTCAGTATGAATGCCCGTAAGACAGCTATTCAACCTGCCATCAATGATCTCAGTGCAGGGATCTTTTCGAGCAAGAACGTTGCTGCAAAGGAATACAAAATCCTTGAATCCACACTTCGAGATCGAACGAATGGCCGCACATATTCTCAGCTCAATCAACAATTCCAACAAAATTAACTAAATAGCTGGAGGAGATGTTAGTAGAGATGAAAGTCAACTCAGATATCCGCGGTTATCCTCCTTTCCTTGCGCTCGAGAAATGACCAGTCAAATTTTGTTGATGGATGGCGATCTAAACCCGGTAGTCAAGCACTATTTATTACACTTCAATAAGAAGAACTCATGTATAGCTTCAGTTTTTGAGAGGAAATGTGAAGTGTTTTGTGCAGATATAGCCACGCCAGAACGGATATAGGCTTTTCTGGAGCTATTTGAGACCACTAGACGGCGGCTTAAAGTGCAGACGGCAAATATCTAGAATATGTATGAGACGGACGGGAACGGCAGTAGGTATTTGTACTTACACTAGAGCGATAGGAAATAGCAAGAAAAGACCTGCGTTAAGTCCCAGGAATATCGCGAATAGGTCTCATTAATTGAGTGTATATTAGCGGCAGGTCGAAAGCTACGATACGGTGTAATTTTTAGGGGTCAAAGTCTGCAGACGTCTTGGTTTCCTTCGAAATCTGTATCTGACTGTGTGAGAATTTAATTCCATCCTTGGCAATATCACGCGCTTCTTGCACAAGTGGTTGTTGGAAGCCAAGAAGTCAAGTTGAAATACATGTATCAAGGTCAGAGGAGCCAAGAACAGTGGCGTTGAAAGACAGGAAAACTCTTCAACATAGCGTTATACTTGTTTATTTACCTAGCACATGTATTATGGAGCGTCTAAGAACAGGATTTAGGTGTAAACTATATATAACCCCCTCTGCACGTTTAGGAAGGAGGGAATAAGATCTTTTTCTGGACTGGCTACACTTTTTCAAGAAACATCTTTCGACATCTATCGGTATCAAGTATTCTTCAAATGCACATATTTTTCTGACAGACTGGCTCTACACCACTTCAGAAAATGGCTGGGCTTCAAAAGCTGTAGGAATGGAGTGGTTACGTTGCTTCTTTATACCTGAGTCGGCACCTCAGCTCAATCAAAATGATCTGCTCTCTGACGGCCGCGGCAACCACGTTGATGTTGAATTTCTGTGGCTATGCAAAAATAATAAAATTGAGCTCCTATTCTTTCCTCCGTATGTAACTCAGGTCTCGCAGTCACCAGATTTATCGGTATTTTCTGTCGAGTCGAGATACAGAAATCAGATCCGTGGGCTTGCTCGCCTTGACGACTTTGCGCCTGTCAAGAAGGAATATTATAATCTATACTCCGACAAAGCTAGAGAAGAAGGCCGTTCCAAGGTGATTCGGGCCGGCTGGCGTACCGCTGGTATCTGTTCGTTCAATATAAATCATGTGATAAAGTCTTCACAGATCTATGACGCCCGGTGACTCCTCCAGTGCAGTCTTGGACCCAAAATTCTCTTGATCTCAGTCATCAACTCTGTAGTTGGTAGAGAGGCCCGAATGTGCATTTGGCTCGAAGAGCGCTGCAAAAATCTGAAAATTTATCTAGATCCACTCGGCTCATCTAACAAAACGCAGGTAAGGCGATCTCAACGGCAAATGGTGGCCCAGTGCATGTCTTGGGAAGGTTTGCCAGAGCAAAGTGAAAAATTGTGATTGGTTCAAGAGTGTCCAAAATTTGAGACTGGTGCTAAACTATCGCTGCCAGTAGCCCGTCAGCAGATAATTGGTAATTCTCAAATATTTAATCACTTGTGTAGATCTTGCGTTGTATTCCGGTCACTTGGCGCATAAAGGATTATATCTAACTCTGGCTTAATTATTGTCAATTCACTGAATTTTCAGTCGTCGAGATCTGCAACGATCGTTACGCTTTTTGATCGGTGGCCCACTCACTCACTATCATGTGAAATACGTTAATTATCAACAAAAACGTCTGCGCTAAGCTCTTGACCGCTGAGGATATACATTTGCGCATGATTACTTTTGCCTCAAAGGCGGCTTAGTAGCTGCGTTGACATCAAAGCACTGTCCTTGGTTTATCGGTGTGCTTCTTGAGAAATGGATCGTTTGGTAGTCAAAGACAGGCCAAAGGATGATCGATCATTCATCGCAATCTTGGACGGGCCCGAGGTCAATGATACTGGCGGGCAATCGACAGGCCATGTACTAGTACATGGATCTCGTCCTCCGGGCCAACTTCCTGCGGGCGGTGTCATCATCTTTGACGATCCTCAGGCCATAGAAAAAGAAGCGACACCACTACACCATTGTACAAGCGCCTTAAGGAATCAAATCTAATGTGATGTTAAATACTCAATCATGTAACTACCATCTCAACGTCCGATCCGACTCATCATTTTCTGATGGCGTACCAACACCCACGCCGTCTCGTGCTCTCCCGCAAGGGTCTTGAATTTCCGAGTCTCTCTGAGGGCCCGCAAAAATACAGGGGGTGGACATGGGTCTATCCATGTAATTTTATGATCTAAATTATCGTCTGCTCTCGCTTCAGATGCTTTTCACCTACAACATGCCGTTGACCTACCATCGTCGAACCCATTAAGATGACCTTTTTCCATCTATCAACAGAGGTAAGTAAGATGTTTAAGTAATTCTACATCAACTAATTACGCTAAGGAGGTCTAATACCTAGAAATATAAGAAAGTTGTCGAAGCTCTACTACTCTCGAAGAACAAATGCAAAGTAATTTCTCCAAGCAACCCTTTTTTAGATGGGAGAGACCACAAACTTGAATAAATAAATATATTCAAAGATAGAGATAGATAATATTCTGAGCCTGCTATTTCCGAAATCCTTTCGCAAACATCCCGAACCCGAATAACCCTCATTATTGTGGCATACATGTAAATGTAACCAACTCTTCATTCTACAAGCAACCTCGAAGCATTCTACCTGAATCAGTCAAATGCGGATGAGTTCGAATCTAGCGAACATGGAACACCCGCATAAAACATGTGCTGATCTTACTTTCAAGTTTGAGCATTAGGTTTGCAGGGCAACGCGCTATCAAATGCGCGAGCGCGTTTGAGGAAACAAGCTGCTGACATCGCTTAATTTGGCCCAACTTCTTCAACATAAAGTAGCTTACCAAAGTGGTCGAATAAATCACCAAATCTAATACATTTGACTATAACTTTACAACATGATCTTGAAATTAAAATATTCTAGCATTGTATGAAAATTTAATTACTTTACTATCGCTGAGACAATTTTGAAGCAAAAAAAAAGAGAATTGTTTATTCTATTGTGGTCTTGGCGTTCTCAACTACTCGACCAGTTTTGGAAGCATCATTTTAATACATGAGCTCAAAGATCTTTTCCCAATTAGCCATCCAATATCAAAATTATTTAATCAATTGATTCGTACTTATATTTTCAAAATACTTCTATCCTGAACGAGATTATTTGGGATTTTTATCAAAGTAATCTTATCTTTAAATATATGAAGAAGATATCTCCCGACCAAATAACATCCATTGAAAAATTAGTCCATGAAGGGAAATCAACGAATGAAATTTCAGCAATATTAGGACTCAGTCATGCCACTGCTGTAAAATACCGAAAGATGATGGTGAAGGAAGCACCGAAATTAAAGAATGGACGGCCACAAAAACTATCAGCTAGAGTCAAGCGAGAAATCGCCCGTTTAATGGTAAATAGGAGCGCTAAGACGGCAGTAGGAGCGTCCAAACCAGTAAATTTAGAAAGAGAAGACAAGGTTTCTGCTCAGACTGTCCGGCGGGCTTTAAGGGAGCAAGGTCTGAAGGCGATAAAAAAGAAGAAACCAAAGCTGTCAAAAGCTCATCAGAAAGCTCGCTTGAACTGGGCTTTATGCCACGAAAATTGGACGAAAGAAGACTGGAAAAGGGTGATTTAGTCAGACGAAACCAAAATAAACAGGCTAAATAGCGTGTAAAGGGACGTAAACGGACGGTCGCTGCGCGTGAGTAAAGCCACAATAAAGAAGTAATATTTTTCTATGACTAGGCACTAAGGAAGTAGGCCCCTACTTGTACCTCTCTTGGAACGTCCTTAACTTCCTCCCTTCCACGACTAAGCTCCCCGAGTTGTTACAGGATATATTTAACCCGTTGCGTCCCTTGACCCCAAGACATGTTTAAGCTTCAGATGTGATGCACTCGCTTAATCTGAACCGAGACATCTTGCCCCTAACTCTATCCCAGTTCGACGTTGCAGTTCCACTTACTCGCTTAGGATTAGCTCACTCCCTTGACCAGGATGGGTTGCAAGGATCAACTCAGCCACAACCAACCGGGCCCAGCCCGTCACATAGCGATGGGATTAAATATTCTTGGGTTAAAGGCCCAAAGAATTTGCAACCAGAAACGATCGAAGAGACCCTGAAGTTTGGTGGGCGCAATTTAATGATATGGGGGTGTATGTCATGGTATGGTATAGGTGGAATGGGCCGTATAGTTGGACGGATGGATTCTAAACAGTATTTGGAAATCTTGGATAATTTTCTAGTACCTACTATGGATAGAACTGCCAGAGAGCCCGACTCGGTACCTGCAACTGAGCTAATCTTCCAGCAAGATAACGACCCAAAGCACACATCCAAGAACACAAAAAGCTGGATAGCTTCTAAAAATCTCAAGACAATGAGTTGGCCCTCTCAGTCGCCGGATATGAACCCGATTGAGCATCTTTGGGGTCGGCTCGAGCGTCGACTCGGTGAGTATTCAGAGCCACCGAAAGGTATACATGATTTGGGGGAAAGACTTGGGGAAATTTGGCAAACTTAGATCCAATTTTATGTCAGCCTCTAGTTGAGAGTATGCCGTCGCGTGTTGCAGCTGTAATAAAGGCCAAAGGGGGTCATACTAAGTATTAAAATGATGCTTCCAAAACTGGTCGAGTAATTGAGAACGCCAAGACCACAGTAGAATAAACAATTCTCTTTTTTTTGCTTCAAAATTGTCTCAGCGATAGTAAAGTAATTAAATTTTCATACAATGCTAGAATATTTTAATTTCAAGATCATGTTGTAAAGTTATGGTCAAATGTATTAGATTTGGTGATTTATTCGACCACTTTTGTAAGCTACTGTACTTTGTCCCATGAAGTCTGTAAGGAGAGAGGTCAAGGATTTCTCTACGTTATGCAGATCTCGATGACGGGCGAGAGCAAGCGTGTGCCGAGATTCAATTTAGTACGCTACAGGTCTTCGACTTAAGCAGCGCTGATTTTCTGAAAAATCTCGTCACAAGCATGCCGTACAGGCGATGGACTGTACCTGATACACACGACGGCGCCATTAGATATTAGCAATAATACTTTTCACCTCAGAAGGGTTATTGGATTAAGCGATGTAGAATTACTAGATTTAGATTAGCTTCATAGAAAAAGTCATAACGACGCTCTTACATTCAGGATTTTTCGTACCCGTAATTCATACAAATTGACGGGTATCGTTTCCGAAATAGGCTTAGCCAAAAAGCTTTCGATCGAAATTTGTCTGGCAAAACCCCTGTCGCAAATCGCCTTTCACATTCAAGACCCTTGCGGGAGAGCACCAGGGTGACAAGTAGGTAGCGCAGGTACTGCACCTACGTACAAAACTCACATATGGCTTCGTTCGCTACCTCTAGGTAATGAAAGTAGGCCGAAGACGCTTTTCAACTCTTGATCAACATCATCAGCTTCGGGAGACTAGCCACGTCATGGGCTCGCTTGACGCAGAGGTGGCTAAGTTCGAGTCTACAAGCACTCGATTGCAAATTCAAGCCACTTCGCATTCCCACCACCATGGTACAAATGGTCATTTAGACTGGAACATCACACATGCCCACATCAGGGTGCAAGCGCGTCTGAGGCAAGGGGACACCATGCGGAGGTCTCCAATCCCAGGTGCACATCTGTACCGCAAGATCTCGCGTCGGAGCGTCGATCCGGACGGGTGTCGATGGCGCGTCCCTGATGCGTGCGTGGCCGCCATGCAGGAATGCAGGAATCGACGGACCTTGGTCGGGTGCGGACTTCGTGGTTCGATGGTTCGGTGGTCAAATTTGATGAGTGCTACATTGATCCGTATGTCTCGATCACCGCTGATCATCTTGTCAACGAAAAATGGAAGATCCGTTCAGGGGCCGCGTGTTGGTGTGTTGTTTCAGGCGCTCGAACCTCCCCGTTAACACCACCAAGTGTCGGCGCCACGATTTTCTCGATGTTCTGAGAGAAAACCAGAGGTAGTTGTCCTATTATAGTTTAGCGTGTCAGGGGCCTAATTAGCGTGTTGCCCGTTTGTTATATAGAAGCCTGCCATAGATACCTTAGAGGGAACAACCTATTCTTGATACGACAAGTCTTTCTCTGAGTCATCAGTTCAAGGTTATACCCATTTTTTCGATCCGACATACCCAACGATGATTTAGTCAGCAGTGATTCAGTTAAAATCTACTCATTTCACCTGCTACCTCTTTCCAACTGATAACTTCTTCCATCTATCAATATTACGGATCCTTTCCAACCCATATTTTTCTGATATGTATTCATTCATAGGAATCTCTCGACGCAGAAAAAGAGATATCTAGGATAGAAGAAAAGCTTGATGAGAATGGCAAGATTTTCTGGGCTAGGATTCAAAGGTTCAAGTCTCTCCAACAGGCTCACAAATGGTCAAAGAATCGGTGATGCCAAGGCTCATATGAAATGTACAATCCTCATGTTTGTCACAAAAAGAGGGAGTGCGGAGTGCGGAGCGCGTGTCGAGAAATAAGTCATGATTCTCAGTCAATTGGAAATTTTAAATTATGAGGTCATGTTGTGAAGTTATCTTCAAACGTATCAGAATCTGTGATCTGGTTTGCCAGTTTTATGATCTACTGTACTTCTGGTTGAGCCTTTCATCGGGTTCTCTCCCTCTCTGGGGATCCAGCTTGTTTTTCGCCTTCTTGAACACCTTCACAGCACATCGCATGCAAGACCTTGGAAGCCGTGTCTCGAAAAAGTAAAATTTTATTAGATCCATTGGCCTTTCTGGATTCAGATGCCTTCAGAGCCTCCTTTACATTAATCTGGTCCTCTGTAGTTTCTGTTAAAATGATTACGAACAGATTGTCGGACTGACAAGACTTCTTCTATGTGAGGGTGATGAAGCCATGAATAAACCAGCCAGCCTAGATATTTTGTGCTGAGAGCAGAGCAGTAAAGGAATTCCCTCATCTCCAAAGGTAATATCAGGGTCGGATGGTGGTGTGGTACACCGTTCGTGCCATTCTCCCAAGTAGAGTCTGGGTAGCCAAGGCACATGCCCCACTTGAGACAGGAGAAAGCTAGTTCGAATTCAGCAAGACCGTCACACCACATTTCTCGCCTGGTCATGTATGTGACGATGTTGAAGGCACACAGGACAGCCGTGGGTGGCTGAAATGCGTTCCTGCGGCAGACATATACGGTTGAGGGTAGAAAGGGCTGTAAGGCACCTGACTTCGAGTTGTAGGAAAATGTGGGAGATCAAGCTTCAAGGTATAAGCCTTGGTAGAATATATCACGAGAGACGTCGAGTGGGATGATAAGAGTCTGTCAACAGAAGTGAGGAGTTGTTAATTACTCCCACTTGGGTTACAGAGTACTAATTATA
>JAKRRZ010001148.1:0-13066 GCA_022627015.2 Podosphaera aphanis
CGAGTTTTACAAGTAATTTGGGCACGGGTAGTAGCTGACAAAATAGACATACTGTGTAGCAAAGAAGTTAAATTGAATTTGAAGACAACAGTAATGATAAGGTAGATAGATGATGTAGTATTTAAGATAATTTATTTGCTTTGCTATCGTATGATATTGAAAGAAATGAAGCTGTGGAATTATGCTGCTCGTTTCAGGAGAATGTGTAAACAATCAAGTAAGTAAACAAAACACAAAGATGCCTCAAGTAAAACAGTTCCATGCGTATGATTCGACTTGTGCCCATCTTGATTGGCTGACGGAAAAGGCATGTGGGGGGGGGTGGATTTTAATGATTAGTCAGATAGGGGTGGATGTATGGGGATTCATGTGGAAAGGCTTAGAAAGATTATCCGTACGAAAGATTTTTTTTCCTAGGAAATCTTGCCTGAGGTTTTCTCCGTAACACGTGTTGAAATTCGTCCAACGCGCTCCAACGCGTTCCACCGCTTTCCTACCACGATACGGAAGCCCAGGCTTCCGCTAAGGTCGTGCTCAGCATCATGCGCATTTCCAGCAGTCCGGCCCACGTGGAAAGAAAGACACATTGTGATGAAATGGCCTAACCAGACAAGCGTTCCACCCAGACCGACTCATAACGGAGGGTTTGAGACATTGTTTAGCCTTGAATCTTGAGGGCGCGACGCCGATGTGGGCGAAGTTGCAGCGCTCTTACTCTTCAGTTAAGCACATGTATCAGTACGTATGTGTGTATATGCGCGTGCACGTCTTGAGCGACGTCACTTAAGCGGCTGGCGACTCGCTGGCTCGCACCTTTTCTGACCGCGCACCTCGAGATGCTTGACACGATATACCGGTAGATAATGCGCAAGGGATAAACAAGTGAATAACATGTTGAAAATATTGCGACAAAGAATTCGCAACATTAAAATGTAAAGGTTGAAAA
This sequence comes from Podosphaera aphanis, assembly GCA_022627015.2. Classification (NCBI taxonomy): domain Eukaryota; kingdom Fungi; phylum Ascomycota; class Leotiomycetes; order Helotiales; family Erysiphaceae; genus Podosphaera; species Podosphaera aphanis. The sequence goes on from JAKRRZ010001148.1 coordinate 947, forward strand.
ATGAATGTATTGGTCAGATTACCTTTCTCATCAAGAGAAAAGCCAAGTATATATACAAAAACTTAACCCTAGGCAGTAAACGGTACATTCCACGTGTTTGTGGCACTAGCCTAGCGAATTTATCCCAACATAAACACCCAAGCACCTTCGCCACTCCGCCACTGTAGAGCCCCGTAATAACTTGAAACACCAAGTTATAGCAATCTCGACATCAACAAGACACAGAAGATCTTGTCGGGAACCTAAACGAAATGGAGAACTAGAAAGTCCGGAACACGACGTGACTCCATTTCCAACATAACAGACTTGTTTTTCCCGTGTGCTTGGATTGTCTTCATTGGGCGCCTTCCTCAGTGATGGCGTCGACCAAACGACATGTATAGACTGGTACGACACCATGGTTTTTGCGCTTACCGTCAGCTATTGTTCTCTGTGGCCAGTGTGAGTTCCATCGCTCTACCGATAGCCTCACTCATGCCATCCTCCGACTGCATCGATATCTTTCGTCAACTGAAACTGTCTTCATAATACTTCGCTGTGCATATCAGCCACATCGTCCGGAATCATGACCGACTATCTTTGCCTTGTCCGTCACGAACACGCCAGAGCCATGTATTTGACGTTCTGGGACTGATATCTACATTGATACCTCTGCCGATCCACTCTCGTGACTTTTCTTTGGAACAGAGAAGCACAGAGCCCATTATGCGCGAATTTTATCTACATTAAAATATTGCTCTGGAGCATATCGTCAGGTTCTGGCACGGTGTACTCGGTGTCTTCGGATTTCATTTTTGATCATCTCAACATCAAGTCTAGCTGCCAAACAATATATTCTTAATATGTCTAAGATTTTGAATTTCTAGTGTGGATTATTCGTGGTCGATCGACTGGCTTATTAACATAACCATATGGTTGTTTTTGTTAGTAGCTGAATCCCAAGACGTGACATCTTTCTGCAAGACAGAGATAAATGCCAACAGATATTAAAAAAGGATTGAAAAATTTGCTTTGTGTCAGGGAAGCACAAAATAAACGTGTATCATACGATAGCTTCAAAAGCATGAACCAGATCATCACTGAATCATGGAGATATTGATAGACAGACCTCTAGACGCAATGTTTGAACACTGTGCTGCCAATGGAGCCACTGCTATCACTAAACCATCCATTACTCACTAGGATCCATTCGCAAATCACTTACTAAAGGAAAAATCGCGGCAGTCCCGCCCATACAGTCCCGGATGCTTTCACTCGCAACATGATACTCACGTACATCCCGACGCCGTCTGCACCAAACTTCTTACGTTGCACTACTCGTCATCGCATCAGCGAGAAGAAATTGCTGCAGGCCTCAAGGAAATTTCACCTCTGAAGCAAGCAACGCGTAGTGAACCATTCACTTACTTCTATGGTGAATTTGCCTGCCAGAAGCATCACTAGAGAGAGTTCGCCGTCTCGTGATCTGATTCGTCAGAACAAAAGGATTCTTCAAGTCTGAGACTGAGTTAGATGGAGCAAACCAGTTGGACATCTATAATTTGGGTTAGATCCGGAATCAACTTGAGATAACCCCTTTCTACGACCGCTGATAGGCTGTGAGATTTGAGAGCCTTAAGCAGATTGCCGTATGGAAAAGAATTTCACTCGGGCCTAGTCAAGTTAAGGCCATCAGCCAAGTTCTGCAGGCCGATGTCTATATTTTCCAGAAAACGATCGATCCACAATTCACCCTGAAATCTCTGATAAATGGTATAGGTTCTCTATTCATCATCAACGCTATTTTATCGCAGAGGCACTCAAGCACATATTACATTTGTCAATGTTTTTCTAAAAAAAAAAGAGAATTACGATCCTGAGCACAGCTGAAATTGACGAGGTGATCCAACTAGATGGATGCATCTTCGACCAGTCCCAAGTTGAATAAGTCAACCAATACGCTAATACAACAATGACCTTTCAAAGAGCAGCTTGATATCATCAATCTTGGGAAGCCTAGGCAGCAGACGCCAGCGCGCAAACATATACCCCCGGCCGAGTAGCACAACTAGCTCAAGCATGCCGATTCCGATGTGGACGTTTCTAAATTCACGCAGTCATCGATCACGACAGCAGAAAGACCGACAAATCGGTATCCCATCTGGAGAGTGGAATTATAGAGTCATATAGAGCTTGACAGACGCTCTGGATGTTGTAGACAGTAAATCGGAGTCAGTACGTAAAGCGTTCTGGTGCTGGTGCTGGTGCTGGTGCAGATGACGCTCGTCCACCACCGTAGCGACTACGACGAGAAAGACATGAGAGGTAGGCATCACCTCCCTGTCCTAAGCAGAACTTGACGGAAAGAACCCAACATCGTCTCTCTCCAGTACGGCTGTGTCTTGCTCTACATTTGAAGCTGTGACTCGCTCTCTCGACACGTGCAAATCAAGGAATTGCGAACCCCGGACCAAGAATCTCCTCGCGCGACCCAGATTCTTCTATACCACATGTATTGTAAAAGTAGCGAGCGAGTCTATTTCACTAATTCAGATTTAAATTGGCGATAACTTGAGCTGGCACCGTTAAATTGCAGCGGAGCCTATCTTAGATGCTTCGCGCTACTGATCAGGGGATCCATTATGCTCCGCAAGGATATCTTAAATTACCCTCGCTAATAGATAGAATTAGACGTGTTTATAGATAAAGTATACGATAGGTGACAAACTAATAGGAATCTTCCGCTCTCTGTACATCTTTAGAGGCTATCGCCATTACCTTGATCGGGTTTCTCTTTGGGTGTAGAGCCGTCTTCAGTAGGTGTGGGCAATTCTGTGTCTAGCACCGGTGGATTGAGCTCGGTGCTTACTGGGTTATCTTCTTTCACTTCTCTCACTTCTTCCACTTCGTCTGCTGCTTCAGCTTCAGCTTCTTCCGCATGTTCCGCATCTGCTTCTACTTCCCCTTCTATTTCTTCTTCTGCCTCTGAATTCTCTATCCCACTATCGATTCCATGATTTCCAGGTACCTCGGTTGAGTCACTATCTTCAGCCTCATTTTCCTGGATTTGCACGTCTTCTAACTTTCGGGTGACAGAATCATCGTCTTCATCTGCTTCTAAAACTGTAGTCACGGCTAATCCAACAGACGGGGATTGCCTAATGTGACGTCGGGTTTTGTTTCTGTTATTTACACTATTTGCCAAATCTTCTTCTGCAGCGAGACTGAATTCGGGGTGTGCGTTTGAGGATTTAAGGATCGAAATCATCGGCTTTAGTTCCTCACTCGGTTCCAATCCTTCGGCTTCGGGAGGAAGTTGGTGATTGTCCGCCGGTAGAAGATCGTATTCATCACTGACAATCTTGAATAATGTGTAGAGTCCGGTGGAGTTTTCGACTGACCAATAGACCTGTCGATGCTGAAACCAAGCGTGTGCAAAAATTCGATGGAGTCGCCTGAAGATATTAGTCAAATGGCTCAGTCCAGCAGACTTCTCTGGGAGCACGTTTGCTGCACCAAGACTTAGCCGGCTTGGAAATATTTTGAGCGATGTGACGATATTGGTGGCCCAGTCGAGCGTGTGGCAGCTGTAATCGATGGCACAACACGTTTTCGGGGTCTCATGTACAGCGCAGAGAAACTGCCACTCCGAGGCACGCATCTCAGGGCAGGTAGTGGACGAGCAGGGAGGAGTATCAAAAAGTAAACCAACCACAAGATCATTGCATTTGTTGATGAGAAAGCGACAGAGTTCGTACAGCCAAAGGGATCTATCAACACCATCAGGTGGTGTGGCAATCATCTTAGCTTTAACGCGTGTAATGGGTCCCGTCGTAGCATCATCATGAGCAGATTTAGAGCATTCGTAGTGAAGCGCCTTGAGGTGCTCTTGCAGTTGGAAAGCCGAGTCGAGCTACCACGACGATCAACATGATGAAATGAATGAAGCGGACTGAGGTAAATGAGCTTACTTCGTTCAGAGGAATCAATGAAAGACCTGTCGTCATATCTGCTGACCTTGTCCCGGGATGAATCCTCCGCTTTGAATTTGCCTCGATTATACTGTGTTCCATACTGACGCTCTCTTGATCACTGGATCCAGCCTGCATCGGTGACTCAATCCCAATCTGAATTTCAGCTGGCGGCGGAGGACTGGGCAGCCTCGGGACACTCTGGTTCAGACGCATGTCGTAGGGCTCTAGCGTTGGCGTTGCGAATCGTCGGATCCTTGGAGCGAAAGTCACGATGTCGCCAAGGGCCACATCCACACACAGTTCCGCTAGCTTTGCCTCACCGTTCCGTCTTCCATCTCTCGGCCTGCTTGAAAATGATTTCCGACGACGAAGACGCGCCTCCGTTGTTGGTCGAGACCGGTCGTACCGATTATGACAACCGAGATGATCAGGCGAAGAAGGTGCCTATTACTATTGTCACAGGCAAGGAAGCGCGGCACAAACAATGCGGACCGTTTTCTAATTTTGAAAGGATACTTGGGAGCCGGCAAAACTACCTTGATGAATTATATTTTGACCCAGAAACATGGAAAAAGAATAGCCGTCATTCTCAATGGTACGTCGCTCTAAGCTTCATCGATTTATGGGACTGTCCCTGACTGCACAGAATTTGGAGACTGTAGGTTTCTGAAAGAATATGTGAAGCCAGATTCTGATCGATCTAGCCTTGGACATTGAAAAGTCGTTGACGGTGAACAAAGGTGGAGAACAGGTCGAGGAATGGCTAGAACTGGGAAACGGATGTATCTGTTGCTCAATCAAGTACACATACACCATATACTTCACCGAAGAACTCTCGGCTCAAAAATTATAGGGATTCCGGGGTCAATGCAATAGAGTCCTTGATGGACAAGAAGGGCACCTTTGACTACATCCTCTTGGAGACGACGGGCCTGGCTGATCCAGGCAATCTTGTCCCTATATTTTGGGTTGATGAAGGGCTTGGAAGTAGCATCTATCTCGATGGAATTGTAACCCTTGTGGATGCAAAGAACATCCTACAAAGTCTCAGTAACCCCGAAGTTGCCGAGACTCTGCCTTCAGACGGCTGCCATGATCACCATGAGCCTGTGCTTTCAACAGCTCATCTACAGATATCACATGCAGACGTCATCGTCATCAATAAATCTGATCTTGTTGACGACAACGAGCTTCGTCGCGTCACAGATCGAGTCCGAGCTATCAATGGACTTGCCAAACTTCACACTACCGTTCAAGGTCAAGTCCCTCAGTTAGAGGGGTTTCTCCTCGATCTTCACGCTTACGATGATGTGGGATCATTAGATGTCGTCGGCACGGAGCACAGTTATTTTGACTCGGTGCGTATGATTCTTGATTCCGTGAAACCCGTAACTTACGAATCTGTAGACCATCGCAACCATCTCATTCCCGTTACCTTGTTTTTCTCCAAACCAAGTCTTAAAATTAGATGAATGGCTTAGATCTATCCTCTGGGAATCTACAATTCCCAATCCTGACGCAGACTTAATTGACGCTAAAGGCTGTGGACCCAAGTTTGAGGTTCACCGCCTTAAAGCAAAGCTCTTTCTCCCAAATGGAGATTGTAAGATTATTCAAGGTGTGCGAGACATGTTTGATATCCAAGATGTGCAATCTTTCTTTGATTCAGCAGCTAAATCCAAAGCTCTAGACGGAAAGGTTGTCATGATCGGGAGAGGCTTAAAGAATGTTCCATTTCATCAAAGTTTAATAAAAATGATTGCCGCGTGAAATCTCAATACCATCAGTAAGCGCTCTTAGAGGTGATAAAAACCCACGTTTCACACTGACAGTCTCTTGTTTTCGTCTCCCTCATGGTGTTTTTAGGATCGATATCAAGGGGTTATAGGTAACAGTCCCTAAGGTTTACGAGTAACTACAGCACAATACGACTGAAGTTGATAGCAAAAACGAGTGTCATCTATCTGTTGGCAAAAAGCCTACATAAAAATTAAGAGTTCTCTTTCTTGACATCAAACGAGCCATTATCCGTCCACCGCAAAGCTTGTAGTTATCTTTTCCACTGGAACAAAAACTCGCTGGGAGCACTGTTTATTAGTTAGGTCTCATAGGCTTCCGCATAAAGAACGAACCAAGGGGTTTAGGTAAACGACAAAGTATGACGTCGATCAAAACTGTAAACTATAAACTACCTGCCAGAGTAAGAAGAATAGATATACTTTTTAAGATTAATTGAATGACTATTTGCCATCTGCTGTGATATCACCGCAAACCTGGAATTATATCGACAAGCACAAACTGCTCACAGAATTTATTTACAGAATTTATCTGTGCAAACCATGGAATTTGTATAAAAATAATTAGACCTGGATCGCCGCACGAATTCCGAGTGTCTTGTCTTCCCACTCGAGAAATCCTCCAAATAGAGGGAGCAACTCGTGATGATATCCATCATTCAGTCCGGGAATGCACCTTGTAACTCTGATATTTTCAAGTATTCAACCACCCTATAAAATTTGTTTAACTATTTTATAATGTCTCATTGTGAACAGGATCTCCACGTTAGTCCTTCCTATTGGACCTGAAAATGGGCACAGGAGACTACTTTGGGACGGCTATTGAAAACTCAATCACCAGTGACCGTGGGAAGACCTCCTCCACACCGGGATAATAGAAAGCTCTAGCACCACCATCAACGCGGTTCCGTGAGATGGCAACCTATGTAGGGCTGTTAAGCATAGTAGAGTGAATATGGGTCAACTCAGCAGAAATCGACGTACTTTGAAGCAGCCAGGTCCGCCGAGCCGTTTGGCCACACGAACAGGCCACAAATGTGACACTTATGTATAGCTAAGATGGAATATATTTAGAAACACATCTTTATTAATAGACTGTGCTCGATCTTTGTGGCGCACGGTGCATGGTGTGTGGCAGGTTCATTTATAAATAATTTATATTTGTCACAATGGAATTCGTGTTCAGACTCGTGTTGGCCCAAGATAGTTTTAGGTACATGTTTACATACTTCTGCTGTATTAGCAGGTTAGATATATAGAGGAAGTAGAAAAAGGAGAGAGAAGGGGGGATACACGTATTTTTTGGTCAATTCTGAACTTGCTCACGAAAGATTTTGCTTTATATTACAAAGCTCCTTACACGATTCCATCTTTTACGGAATCTTTTATTCTCGCTGTATCATACACAGCTTCATTAACCGTGATTATTGTCAAAAGTCACATAACTTAGGTAATCACGATCATAAATAAGCTCAATGGTGAATCCTAAAAGCATCAGATTTTAAGGTTGAGATCTAAACAAAGTGTAATGGCTGATTATATACACGTACAATTCGCCCTTACATCAATGTACCAGTATCATTGCCATACGACTCATACCTGTGGTAACTAAGTCCTCGCTTAAGGTGCGCTACCATCGGTAACCACATTCATTCATGCCTGAGGCTCAAGTCCTGATCTACGTGAATCCCTGTGACGGGACGTCACAACAAACCCGTCCTTTTCCTGATGTTTTTGTGCTCGTACAGCTGAGTATCTCTGTTGATGGTAGGCTTTAAAGCTTCTTTTGCTACTTGCTGTGTTAACATTCTATTCGTCGGCTCATCCACGATCCTTCTCCTCTGTTATTTTGAGAGGACCATATCCCACTTTTCAAGATTCTGTTATTGATTATAAATACGAACAAGACGTAGATTAATCTTTCCGAACTTCCTATTTATGTACAGGTGTATGGAAGGATGTTTGTATGGCCCACAGGTCTATGGCAATGTGTGTTGGCTGTTGATACAAAGAATTTCTTTCACTAAAATTTGATTGCGAGCATTTTTGAAGCCATAGTGCTAACAAAATACTTTGTGTTCCCGAGGGCATTCTATTATTCGCAAGTACCAATTTCTTCCAACATCTAGGCCTAGGTTTTCATAAAGTTTATTGCGTCTAATTGATCAATGTGCTCAGCAACGTAGTATGCGCCCCATGAATTTTCCTCAGCCTTAGTCTCATCGGAATCAAATTCACCAGCAGGATCTTCGTCATTATCTTTCAGAAAGGTATAAAAGGAAGCATAGACTTCCAGACGTAGAACAAGCTATCTGTCGACCCAGGGTGGCACTTTTCACTGGCGCCGAACACGACCAAAAAACATGATGGTGGATATTCTCCAAATCTTCAAAGCAGTGCACGGTATGTTTGCAGAGAATGAATCGACTTAGAAGAAGCGATTCACATCTACACTTTCAAATAACAGTATTTGTATTGTAAGTCTGGAGACTTTGTAGTCTTATCTCTTGATCTTGTCATTGTTTGTCGCTACTGCTTCTCAGACTTCTTGCGCCGGCGAAAAACTCCTTTACTAAGATTACCAATTTAAATGGCGTTAGTTCGATCAAGTTCTTGCAGAATCGGTCGAGACATCAAGCCCCAGATTACAAAGCCAATTCTTGATCGATTTGACCGATACAAGTAGTCGTGCTTGATTTTATGCCATTAGGACTTCACAATTATTGTCGCCTTCAACAGAGGAAGTTCCACTGTTTTATACGGCCAAGCCTATAATTTCTACTGCCCAGGCTTATACCATTTATTGTTTTAATGACCAGAGCCCGAAGTAATTGCCAGCTCGACACCAGATGTATAACTCAGTAGCACAATCCTTTTGTAGTCCGGAATGAACGTGTGAGGGATAAAAAAGCGACTCAACATATCACGTACCCGGTGTTTCTCGTCAGCATTTGAATCCTTAAGTCGAACTTTGCTTCTGGATTCTAAGTATAACTTTTCTAGGCTCACAGTTGGATGCAAATTCCAAACCTGTCATATTTTAACATTATTCAGTACTTTCATACTAAATTAAAGGTGTAAGAAGCCATGCCTGTGTTCCCAATCGATGAACATGATTACTGCGTAGATGGTGTTGACGCTGTAGCCATAGTTTGCAGGACCGAGCGCATGGCGGTTATCCCCAAAATTTTAGGCGAAATTATTTCGGCCAGTTTTTACTAGTGATGGTACTTTCTATTGTAGGATTACGGTTCAATCCCTTCTTGCATAAGTGCAGGGGTTGATGGTCTGTGCGCATATGTCGAACGTAGCGAATTCGCGTCATAACGTAAGTCACAATAAAAACTTATGCTCCTTGCACATCAGTTCTACATCGCTTAATCCAACAACCCACCCTTGGCGAAAAGTATTATTTCAAACACCTAATGGCGCCGTTGTTGGCGTCAGATATAGTTCATCGCCTGTACGGCATGCTTATGACGAAATTTTTCAGAAAACCAGCGCTGGTTCAGTCAATGACCTATAGCGTAATAAATCGAATCTTGGCAGACGCTTGCTCTCGCCCGTCTTCGAGATCTGGATAACGTAGTGAAATCCTTGACCTCTCTCCTTACAGACTTTATGGATCAAAGTATGTTGGATAAGTTGGGCCAAATTAAGAGACGTCAGCAGCTTGTTTCCTCAAACGCGCTCACGCATTCAATAGCGTGATGACCTGCAAACCTAATGCTCAAACTTGAATATAAGATCGGAACATGTTTGCTGCTGATATTCCGTGTTTGTTAGATTCGAACTCATTCGTATTTAATTGATATTGGTAGAATGCTTCAAGGTTGCTCGTAGAATGAAGAGCTGGTTGCATTTACATGTATGTTACAATCATGTCTGTTATTTGGGTTCGGAATGTTTGCGTAAGGATTTCGGTCATAGCAGGCTCAGGATATTATCTATCTCTATGTTTGAGTCTATTCATTCAAGTTTGTTATCCCTCCCATCTGAAAAGGATTCTTGGAGAAATTTCTTTACATTTATCCTTCGAGAGTGGCGGAGCAGCGACAAATTTCTGGTAATTCTAGGTAATAGACCTCCTGTACATAATTAGTTGATGCAGAATTACTTAAACATCTTACTCACCTCTGTTTATAGATGGAAAAAAGGTCATCTTGATGGGTGCGACGATGGTAGGTCGGCGGTTTATTGCGCGTGCAAGCATCTGGAGCGAGAATAGACGATAATTTAGATCATAAAATTACATGGATATACCCATGTTTAGCCCCTGTATTTTTGCGGGCCCTCAAATAGACTAGTAAATTCAGGACCCTTGCGGGAGAGTATGGGCTAACCGGACATCAATACTCTTATCTGAATAAATTTCGAAATGGGCTGTAGAAATACTTGGAAAATGTTCGAAAAGAAGAGAGTCGACAGGAGCTCATGTAAGTACTACAAATTAATGAATTTATTTTGATCAAAAGTGCTGCTTCTACGTCAAAGCAGCATAGGCTAGCAGAACAACAATCGCGATCTACTGTAGACTATCCGCTATAACTAGCCCCTCTAGTCTGAGGATTTGGTGATATCTACTTATAAATACAGTTTATCACGTGACTATTTACGAGTTACCCTATTACAAGAACTACTGTCAAACCTCGCTATAAGCATAATGGGTCGACCCTAGTTTACAAGTTCCCATTGGTTACCTACATCGGAGCCTCCAATCATTGGCCTTAATTTGAGGTTGACCCACTATCCTTATAGCGAGGTTTGACAGTACTAGATTTAGATTACACTACGGTCACTGAGAGTGAAAATTATGCGTAAATGACAGGGGTTATATGCATGCATTATGCAATCCTACTTTTACTCCGTTTCACTCGGTGTTACTCCAGGAGTAACGGAGTGATCAATCATTTACAGGGGTAGTAAATATGCACGTGATAAGATCGTCGCGACGCTAATCATGTGAAGTCAACGACTAATCAACGCTGCAGGGGTCTTAGAGTGACAGGGTATCCCATGTTCGTTTATAATTCTATAAATATATTCGGTGCCAGGCTAAGCCCTGGTCAATTGGAATTTATTAACCTATATGTATGCACATGGTTTATAATCTAATCAAAACTAATACATATTGTGATCCTGGAAATACGACAGAGCTTATGACGACGCCAAGCCACGTCTTATTTTATTCTGGGTCAGAGCTGGGGGACCCACGATCATCTTTAAAACCCTACCTTCATACTTCAAAACCCTTTCTTTCAAGACTCCGACAAGGCACAAGATATATCTTGGCTTGACTAGGACAAACTCTCCATCTTCGCCCTCATATGTTATCTGATGAATGTTAGTATCAATTTGTAGCCCAGTCCACCGTCTAATGACGGCATAGTCCTGCCCAGAAAGTGACCGCAAGAAAACATGTGTAGAGCCAAAACTAAAGGGTGAATCCGGTGTGTCAGAGGAGGTGTAGCAGACGAAATGGTCAATGCGATTTAAATCATATTTTCGTTGCGAGACTACGGAGCCAATAGTCAACGATTCTTCTAATTTGCATTGTCTCCAGTATGTTACCTCAGCTGGATCAGAGGTGATGTTGGCTATCTGTCTGAGCTGTGCCAGTAATTGGCCAGAAGAGTCGACTTGTACCCGGGTTTGTGGGATAGAGTGATGTATTGACCGGATTAATTGTGGATATTCGATTGAAACTCCTACACCAGAATTAAGTTGTCTGTCGTCTATACCCCCGTTGAGTATAGAAATGCTGTTTAACTTCTCTTTTCGCAACAGAGCGTTCGAAATTGATTTGGCTATCTTTGACTTTGAACGAGCTAGCTTTTTGTCTGTAAAGCAGTAGCGTTCAAGAGGATGCGACCAGTTTTAGCAACACGGCCCATTCTCTGTTATTCCATCTGCTAGGCCTGTGAAGTAGCTTCACGTATACCCTCTCAGAAAAAAAATAAAACTTTTGAAATCTTGTTATTTCATTACAGATGATAATAAAGGGGACTGTGAAAATGTCAGATTTACCTCTGTCTGACCACTCTTTACTGTCAATTATGCCATGAGATAGCCCCAAACGAAGATTTGCCCGGATAGACAGACCGTTTCGGAGGTGGGACAATTCGTGTGGCACATAGTAATTTCTGTTAGAACTACACTGCTTTGCCTTAATGTGACAAAATCAACATGGAAGTTTAACATTTCCAGTTCGCTTAGTGCCACATAGATCAGCTATGGCAGGTCTATCTCCTGGGTCACAGTGAATTAGCAAAAGTTACTTAATCATCTTATACTCATCTAAAAATCAATATTTGCCACAAAAAAATGAAAAAAAAGCATATCTCCAACGAGTACGGCATATGCTTTTAGCT
>JAKRRZ010001149.1:0-13058 GCA_022627015.2 Podosphaera aphanis
CTTGAAGAGAAAGGCCATACCTTCTTAGCGTTTGGACCGCTACTCGTTGATCTCGTGTTAAACTCTTGCGACGAGGTCTGGTCGACTGGGAAGATTGAGGATCCATTTCCCTTGTTGATTCTACTTCAAGAAGGTTTTTGCAGTTGACGAGTTCGACATAGTAAATGTAAGCGTGGTTGTTGTTTGTTGGGCGGGGTAGAATCTTCAGAGAAACACCTGGCTATTTTGGGATTAATAAGCGAGAATCTACTAGGAAGACGCCTGTAATCTCGAGATTTAAGGTTATACAACCTTTAGGCCTGTAGAACAGTAGTAGATCGAGTGGAGGAACTCAGGGATTCGGGGTTGAGAGCTGGGCGTTACGGGGGTGGCGATAGGGTTTGGGAGTGGCGGCATATTAGGGAAGCCACTGTAGTATTTAGTGAGAAGAGTTGCTGATTGGTAGACTCCAAGAAAATTTATTTTCTTGGTTTTGTTTCCGATTCGTTCGTGTATAACGACTTTCTAAGCGATACCCTCACATATAAACTTTCTTCACTAATTTATCTCGTTGTTTAGCGGCTATTGTATGTCATAGAGTCCCAGACTCTGTCACCGATTCGACCACTTCTTTCTTCAGCCTTTCCAGCATGTCGGGATCCAACCCATCACCGGAGATCATGATGGGATAGTCAGAGAGACAGGGAGGCAATATAGGGTTAGGAGCAGAGGTGATTGAAGAACTAATACAGCTACTGAATGAACGAAGAGCTCGAGGGCACAGAGAAGCTCGGGAACAACCAGTGCCTCACCATTGAAGGGAAGCGGCGATGCCTAAGTGGAGCGGAACTCAACTAGACTTTCCTTTCTTCATAAGTTGTCTCGAAGCCCATATCGAAACAGAACACGCCCCGTACTTCGAAGATCGCTTAATTTGCCTAGGCATAGTAGACACGCTGCCAGAAATACACAAATCTAGGGTCGCCTCGTGGTTTGAGGCCCGGAGGGTGGCAGGGGAATTTGACTGAAAGGACTTTTTGGAATATTTTAAAACGATTTTTGCTAATCGGCAAGCTGGACAAACCGCGCCGGAGACTATGAGTAGAATGGAGCAAGGTGCCCACCAGTACTTTGCGGACTTCGTACAGGACTTTGAGCACAGGCTAGCTCAATGCAACGAAGTCTACACAGCCCCGGGAAAAACTATGCAGTTAAAGGCGTCGATTAACGGCAAACTACGACGGCCATTGATCGGTGTGAAACTTCCGCTGGACGAAAATTACGACGCGTGGGTAGCGGAGGTGAGAGAGGTGGCGTTAGACTTAGAAAGCCTTGCAGACTACCGAACAAGAGGAGCCAACCAAACGACAACACAATTTGAAGCACCCAAGAGTGGAACGGCGCAAGGCGTGTCCATACGCTTAGAAACGGATGCGGATGGTGACATTCGGATGGGAGGCACAAATGCGCTGTTGGCAGCGAAACAGAGGCTGGTGGCGGGACGGGATGGTAAAGAGCGGGATTATGAGGAGGCGGATGTACGTGAAGACCAACTCAATTTCGCGGGTAAAGGGGGAGTCTTACCGAGGGCGCCGTGGAGATCTCCACAGGAATTTCGCAGGTTAATGACGGAAGGGCTTTGTGTCCGTTGTGCAGGGAATGGGCATACAGCGAAAAGTTGTCCTAGTTTCCGGAGGGCGAAACTACCTCGTGTTCAGACAGGGGCCGCTTTGATAACCAATGAAGGTGTGGAAGAGCAGGCGGGAAATGTCAACGCTGAAAGATGTCACGGTCTAAACAAGAGCGCTTACGCAGCTAAATGAGTAGAGGTATTTGATATTCGAATCTATGGAGAAGTAACCATCTGATAATACTACAACTATATATACAGCTCCCTTAACCTAGGAGGCAGCATCACCTTGACATCAGTGGAGGAACGTGAATCTCGTATGAGAGGGTTCCGTGTTCTCGTATCGGAGGGAGGGCCATCTTGCCTCGTATCCAGGCGCCGAATAATGCACGGCGTATTAATCCCTGTTATGTCTGTTCACGCCTATGCATAACATAGGCTACAGGACAAATCCAGCTTACCAGCTGTCACAAGAGAAGGCGCTCTTGGGGGATAAACGAGTTTTCATCGGACAAGAATACGGACTTTAAATCCTTTTGTACTCAGCCTTTACTCTTAAGTTGTCAAATTAATAATTTGTTTCACATCAAAGCAATGGTTAACACTGGGTACTTGTGTTTTTCCGTAATAGATGAAAACCTCGTGCGCAAACATAATATTCATACAAAAACTATTACGCCTCGACAGTTGAGATTAGCAGATAATAGTAAGGTGTCATGGATTACTCATGTTGCAGGACTGGAACTTAACATCTGTGGGCGACAAGAATGGATATGGGGCTATATTATGCCAAATCTTGCGTACCCGCTGATATTGGGAAAACCTTGGATAGAAAAGAACGAGGTCGTGTACTCTGCGGGAGATCAAGCCCTGAGAATAGGAAATGGATTTAAAGGAATGATGATCAAGACAAGCGGGCGGGGTAATATATTGTCGGGGAGCCCAAGGAAATAAAGAAACCGAAAGTATTAGAAGAGGGGGGGTTATCGAATTCTGAATTGGCATTTTTCCTTAAGAACCTGGGGAGGGGCTCAAATCTGAAAGGGGGACTGTTTGGGGCTATTTCGGAAAATGATTTTAATAAAGCATTAGAGAAAAAGGAGGCGCCCACGCGGGAAGAGGTAGAAAAATGTTTACCCAAGGCAATTCGAAGGTTTACAAGTTTGTTTCTCGAGGACGGGGTCGATGGAGATGTTGCATTACCGCCTAACCGTCCAGGGGCCGGTACCCAAATTCGCATGTTAAAGGATGAGCAGGGTCGAAACAAACAGGTCCCATGGGGGCCGCTGTATAATCTGTCCTAGGAAGAGCTTTTGGTGTTGCGGAAGACACTGACCGAGCTGCTGAATAAGAAGTGGATCCGCGCAAGCAGTTCTCCAGGGGGAGCTCCGGTCCTATTTACAAAGAAACCGGGAGGTGGACTAAGATTCTGCGTAGACTACCGAGCCTTAAATGCCGTTTCGGAGCGGGATAGATACCCTTTACCTTTGATTCGAGAAACAATGCGGATGCTGTCGGGAGCAACGTTTTTAACCAAAGTTGATTTTGTCACAAACAGGGTCCGAAGTTAAGCTATTACGTAAACTTCAACCTCTCATAAGATCCCTGCTAGCGCTGATGAGCCTAATTGATACCCCATGCTTGCTTCCTTATATTCCGTTAATACTTCTAGTTGTTACATGATTCTATTGTATTCTACAGTATTCGAGTCGTTTCTGCTGGAGTTGGTTTATGGCAGGAAAAGCCTCAGGTATCGTGGCGTCTGGTGTATATATAGGAGATTTACCTTTGAATTGTTAGATCTTCAGACTTGTGTCTTGTTAGAATATATCCTCTTTATCAGGTACTTTTATGTATCGCTCCACATCACGCTTCACGTCACGCTCCAACTCAAGCATTTAGCTTCTGACAGTCACTAAAGAGGTCGTGACAGACGTGAGGTCAGCCTTCCATAGACTGGGGATCTCGGAGGGGGATGAGTGGAAGACAGCGTTCCGGACGAGATTTGGGTCGTTTGAATGTTTGGTGACACCATTTGGATTAGCGGGAGCGCCGTCGGCGTTCCAGCGTTGGATCAACAAGGAGTTAGGAGAACTACTGGGAGTAACGTGCTCAGCGTACGTCGATGACGTGGTCATTTTTTCCATTGGAGACCTCAATGACCACTGGAATAATGTGAGAGACGTAATAGAAGGATTATATAGGGCAGGATTGAAACTTGATCCGAACAAGTGTGAATTTGCGAGGAAGGAAATCAAATGCCTGGGCTTCCTAATTAGTGTGGAAGAGGGTATAAAGGTCGATCCTGAGAAAATAAAGGCAATAGAGACTTGGTCGGCACCAACCAGTACGAAAGAGGTAAGAAGCTTTCTGGGCTTCGCAAATTTCTACCGGGCATTTATTGCAGACTTTGCTGAGATATCAACCCCGTTGTTACGGACTTAGCCGATGATAAGGCTGGTCGCTAGGACCACCCGGCTTGAATAACAAGGGTCCCTAGTCAGAGGAGCGCATGACAAGGGCTGTTGATCAATGTGGCTGGAAGAGCGAAGAGGATCAATTGTAGACGTTGATGGATACCCAAGGAAGGGCTGGGTGGATGATCGGCAGCATATCATCTGGAGCCAAAGTATAGTATATGTGATGAGACGAAGGTGTATATAAGAGGTCGGTACGGTGATGAGTGTTAGAATTTAAGTAGGATTATTCCTAAGAATTGACGACGATAACAAAGTCTTTTGAATCCTCTAAACCTTTCACATATAATCCTACTTCACTTCTTCAAGGTCCGTCTCCCGATTGAAAGGTAGTGCATGAGAGTCAGCGTTCCCGACGAAGACACTGAATCGACGTTGTCCACTACATCTTATCATAGCGTTACCGAGATGGCAGAGATACCCATGACGGATACGGATCAGGTGGTGCTGTCGAGGGAAGAGGCGCAGGCTATGAGGCAATTGCTTGCGGAGAGGAGACAGCTGGGGGCACAAACGAATGCAGAATCGGCCCAAGTGCCCAGAATGAGGAGAGATGCGGTGTTGCCAAGATGGAACGGGGCTCCTCAAGATTTTCTATTTTTTGTAGAGAGGCTTGAGACGCGCATCGAAACCGACTAAGCACCATACATGTCTGAACAAGCAATTTGTTTGGACATGATCGAGACACTACCGGAGGCATCAAAGGCTCGGGTATCGACCTGGTTTTCAAGGTGTCGCGAACGAGGAAGATTTGACTGGAGGGAGTGCCTGGGCTATTTTAAAGAAATCTTCGCAGACCGGCTCGCCCAGCAATCGGCGGCTCAACACGTTATGAGAATGGAGCAAGGTGAACACCAGTACTTCGCCGACTTCTTGCAAGATTACGATGTAGTGCTTCACGGATCAGGAGCGTAGAGCGTCATGAAACGGCTTTCGATTGTATTTCTAAGATGAAGAACTAAAATCTACTGCAGAAAATGCTGCTATTATATACAATTAAATTGGGCTATGCCGCTAAGTTTAGAAGCCAAGAGAACATGACAGAGACTGAGAGAATATAGCAGAAACAAGTAGAAGTTAACAGAATATTGTAGTCCTGTGAGCAGCGTGGTTGTTGTAGAACCAAAGAGAAACTGAAGGAATTAACTAGGGGGTGACAGTAACAGGTTGCCTGACGATGGCAGGGCCTGAGGCATCATTATCCCGTGGATCATTACAGCAAGAGGGTTTGCGAAGATTGGAGTTGAGCAGTCAGAACGCGGGCTTGGCTGGCCTCCAGGAAGATTTGAGAAGACTGGAGGGTCGAGAAGCGGCAAAAACGGATGCAAGGTAGGCAGGTAGGGGAGCAGGAAATCAAAGGGGGCAGTTGCCACGGGCACCCTGGAGGCAGTGGTCGGAAGTCCAGAGGCTAAGAAGGGAAGGGGTGTGTACGAGATGTACGCAGCCAGGGCACATAGCCAAGTACTGCCCAAACTTGAGGCGAGCTAAGGATCCGCGACCGACGGTAGGATTAGTAGAAGGGGTAGAGGTTACCGAAGATGAGTCGGGAAACGGGGAAACCTGAGCAAAGTCGCGCTCAGGGGGAACGAGGGCTGGGAGTCTCATGGGCAGCTGGCAGAGATAGCATCGCCTTAATTGATAGATTGTTTGATTAACTCCGAATTCTTCACTAAAGCTATGGTGGATACTGGCTGTCTGTGTTTCGCAGTGATTGATGAAGCTCTCGTGCGCACCAAAAATTTATTTTCCCACCTCGTCACCCCGCGGCAATTAAAATTGGCTGACAATGGACAAACCGCGACGATAACGCGTGCCGCTCGTTTTAAATTAGACATTGATGGGCGAGTTGAATACGTGTGGGGATACGTGATGCCTAGGTTAGCCTATCCCATCATATTGGGTAAGCCATGGTTAGAGCGTAATAACGTGGTCTATTCCGCGGGGGAAAAGGTGTTACAAATAGGGACCCGTTGCCACCCTTCCGACCAGGGGTAGACACACAGGTACGGTTAATGAAGGACGAGCAAGGAATTGGAGTCAACATAGTATCGGCAAGGTGTTTATGCCAAAAAACTATTTAATCTTCGGGCAAATTTTGACGAATTTAATCTGTATTTTAGGAAAAAAAAAAAAAAGGCAAATATTTTTGTCATCGCAACGCAAGAAAACGGTCTTTACATCGTAACTCATGTCGATGAAAGTTATACGAAGTCTAGCTGATCCACACAAATTAAAGACTCAGTCACTTAAAGGTTAGGAGATCGCAGATGGCACTGAAGTCCAAACAACAACCATCGTTTGTTTCTTCCCACCAAAATGGCCCGGCAGAACGAAACATTCGGACTGTAAATGCGGATGTTAGATCTATGCTACGTGAAGCCGATCTTCCCATTGAATTTTGAGACGAGGCAGCCGATGCAGATTCCTACGAATTTAACGACCTTAATGGAGATAATAAATCTCAAACAATGATCTCGAAGTGTAAGAACCAAAGAAATAGTAAAGGCGACTCGTGGATATGGCCAGAGGGGGAGTGTTAAGGAATATACTATACAAAATAATGACCACCAAAGTAGCCAATTTTATACTCACCAACGTACAGCGTCCGTGAAACCCATCGGAACAATTCAAAAATTGATAGACCAGTAAAGTGATATCTGAAAATTCATTCTTCAAGTTTCTGGGACACGAATCCATCTGGAAGAAAAGTTATGGGTGGGAAAAACTGACTAAGCGAAAACTTCACTTACCCTTGAGGCCCTGTAGTATTACTACCTTTTGCAGCCACAATGGCCTCAATTCTTTGCGGCATCGTGTCAACCTAATCAAGGGATAAATATTGGTACACGGCTGACATGGTTATGCATGTGCTTCTAGTAGTCATTAATGCACGGGCCCAAATCATCACATGTCCTCCTCCAAACTTCACCGTCTGAACGGTATCTCGTTCTTGTCGGCTGTACTGATCTCGGTGCCAGGTGTAATTGATGCCATCACGGGAAATCCGATGAATATCTGTTTCATCGGACCAGATGATTTTCTTCCCATCTTCGATAGTCCACTCCGTGTACTTTCGGGCGACGTGTCATCGAGCTTTTCAATGACGCGCCATCACGGCTGGTTTCTTGGGTTTTGTTCACGCCTTTCATCCTGACTCTCGTGGCAGGTTTCTCATAGTTTACGGAGTGACACGATCTCCTCTTGACTCCTTGAGAAACTACTCACATTCAATCAAACTTAGGCCAAACCGCTCAAAGCTGTGGCAGAAGGCACTGACAAAATCTAATTTGAGATTAGATGGATACAAAGATTTATGTGGCTGCACAAGGTGGTGAAACTAGATGCGAAAATAGCCTGCAAAACGATGTCGACGTCGTTTAGTCAGTTTCTCCCACCCATGACTTTTCTTCCAGATGGATTTGTATCCCAGAAACTTGAAGAATGAATTTTTAGATATCAATTTACTGGTCTGTAAATTTTTGAATTGTTGACTCGTCGGTACCATCCATTAATGAGCCTCCTTTCTGACTCTCTTTAACTTGGGAGCTTTCGATAATTTTTCCGGTTTTCGGATAGAATGCAGTACTGTCTAGTCGTCCTCCGATAACCAATAAATATTCCTTTCTTGGTATTTAGATCAAGCTTATCACGTTCCTTCTTGTCGACATGAACGTAGGCAACACAACCAGACTTTGAGAGGCCCAACGTTAGGACCTTGACCGGTCCAGATCTCATAAGGTGACTTATCCTTATCAACTGATCGCGTCAAATTCTTCAAAGAGCATGTAGTTGCCATAGCCTCTGCCCGGAGAGGTTTCGGAAGGCCTGGTCCTACTAACATTTAGCGATATTTTGTCACAACAGTACGATTCATCCGCTCAACTTATGCGTTCTGTTCCGGCGTATTGGCTGTTGTAGTCTCATGTATCACTCCTATCTTTGTGATAGCTTTCTTGAGTTCTGGCGCACTGTCTGATCGAACTTTATCAAATTTTCTCCAGATTCAAGTTCTACCTGGTGTTTCCATCCTGATAGTAAATCCAAGACATCGGAATTATGGATCATAAAATAGACCCAGTACATACGAGGGTATTCATCCATAATGACGAACATACCGCGATTACCTTCAATTGAAGGGTGCTTGTAAGGACCCCAAGTATCCTTAAAAACTCTTTCTAGTCGCTTATTTGCTGAATGCTTTGGTGCTTTTCGATTCTGGATCTGTTTCGACTTAGTCAGGCTACATGTATTGCACTCGGGAGAATCTTTTTTCTTGATTATCGGCATTCCATTTACCGCTTGAGATATTTGACCTAGTTTCTCCGCTCCAGAATGCCCAAGACGTCGATGCCACAACAATGTCTGCCCCTGTCCTAATGAGTCAGCTCTTTGTGCTAACTCTTCAGTTCGGTATGCACGTAGAATCCACGCGTCACCAACTTTAGGACCTCTTGCCATGACTTTCCTTCCGCGGTTTATAGTAACCTCTTTTGCCCCAAAATTAACTGAGAGACCTTTAGAAGTAAGTTTACCGGGAGAGAGAAGATTTGAATGAAGTTCTGGAATATGAAGGACTCCCTCAAGAATGACACTTTGACCATTGTGCGACAACAAATTTCACCTCGACCAAAAATATGAAGGTTCAAGTTGCTTTTAGCTGTTCCGACTATTGGGCTAAAATTTTCATATTTGACAAAGATACTTTTGTCAGATGTCATATTACTCGTTGCTCCTGAGTCGACACACCAGTCATTAGTTCCAACATTTATGTTACCGCATGCAATCCGTGCGATACCTGCGGTCTCCGGCTTAGCGTGTTGAGCCTTTTCCTGCTTGTCCTTATTATCTCGCCTTTTCTTTTTACAGTCCGGTTTAATTTGTCCAGGTTTTCCGCAACAGTAACACTTTCGAGTCTCCTTTTTCGTGTCACCTGATGGACTGCCCTGAGCAAGGAATGCAATGTGATCCGGCTTCTCTTTTGTCTCAAATTCAGCTTGTCTAAGTCTTTCTACGATCTGTGCGAAAGTGAAGTCTGCCGCCACAATCCTCAGCATTGCCACTGTTGTCGAATATTTCTCTGAAAATTATCTGATTAACGCGTCTTTCTTTAACAAATCTGTGGGTTTATCTTGAATCGAAATTCCTCCTATATGGGCTTGTAATTGTGATAGCGATGCCGCAACATCATCTACTTTCTTCTTTGAACTAGATATAAGAAAGCTGGGATTGGAGTGATGACAGCGTTCCCCTGCTGGATCCTCCATTAACTTCCTCCAGTTTTTCCAAAATTTCCTTTGGTGTTTTAAGCCCTAGTAAGTGTTAGAATCGGTTAATATGGATCCGGTTCGGACCGTGATCCTATACCGAATTAATGCACTATGCAACTCGGCATCCGGATATCCGACTTATCTCTAATCTGTACCAATCAGATAATCACTGGGTATGTCTCGGATAGTTCTATTCGTAATGGGAGCATATACGTTCATCTTTTCATCCTTTGGAAATCCTTTAATGATCTCTTTGATCCTTTTCATTAATCATCCTTTGGGAATCTCATGATAGTTTCTACCATATTCATCAGGAGTTAGGAAATGGGATTATAGGATGGACCTGGGCAAAGATGTATATATATACTACTTGATAAACTCCTGAGTAATTAATGAAAATATATCTTATTTCTGAAAGTTCTACAGTAAGTGAGTCCTCTGCCCGTCTGTAGCAGTTTTTAGGACGACAGCAATCTTTCAAGGCCAGACTCTTGGGCCCTTTCATAGTGAAGTCCCCCGAATCGTCCATGTTGTGTCTTCTGTCCGTATAATAACAACGCTCCGCAGAGTGGACAACGAAAACGAGGTGGTATATATCTTGAAAGCTGAGTATGAAATCGTCAGAAAATCCTGGTTGCGCAGTGAGCAAATCCGGGCTCATAACTATAAAAGAATTCAGACAATTTTCTATTCTGTGCTAGCAACTGCTTATGTACATGACACTCGATGGTGATTCTTAGGATCATTCACATGTAAGTGTTAAGGGCTGTGCCCGAAAAGTTAGCTAGTCGTAGGGACCAGCCAGGTATGGAAATACGAGACTAGGCTGAAGCAGATCGGCTATAGATAAGGAGTACACAGATACTCGTAAGTTAGCCGACCGCTCCTCCACGAAGTTAAGCGGAAACACTACGGAGTTTGGGAAAGCCGAACGAGGTGCTGCAAATACGAAGGAGGTAGGAAGGCGTAGAAAACAATAATGTACGATCAGACATTGTAGATATAAGTAGAGAGACGCCGACTCCTGGGGAGCCTCATGTAAAAAATATTAATTCTTCGTTGGTATTGATTATTGAGTACAGCCAATTTATCTTTAACCCTTTACAGTAAGCTCCATCTAGACCTCTCAAAATCTTACTCTGAGACTTAGCAAAACTAACCATTTACTACTTTGATACTTGCCACTTTGCTAGAGCCTTCACAAGATTGGTCCTTCTCGTGTCGTGTATTCGGATACGAGTTATTATGATATCACAATAATTTTCATTTGGAACCCAGGCTGTTTGTAAGTTACTGCCCTTAAAGATTGCCAGCGGTCCGATAGAGCCGCATGCAGCGTTGATTAACTCGTTGTGTGAGATTTATTCACGGGATTTTGGCGATTGAACGTTTGTAAATCTTTTATTAGAGCTTTCAAGGACTCGTAAGTTAAAAAAATACCCAAGGTCAATCCAATGTTCATCCATATTCCAGGTATTTCGTTGTTTAATGTTGTATCGACTTCGAAGCTCATGAAATGGAACATAAAAGTAAGAAATGAGGCCGGAATAAGTTTCATTGACTTTTTTCGCATCGATAATCTTACTGGTTCAACAACAGTCAAAACCCCATCCCATTGTTTTGATTTCAATATTAGTATTGATAGAATCAGACGATAGACAGAGCTCAGAATCCGAAAGGAAAAGCAGTGGAAGGTCGCAGTCGTGAAGATATCGACGTTGGCGACTATAGTGAGAGCGACGAAGAAGAGGAACAACATTTCACGGCTGTCGAAGAGACTTTATCGATGTTGAAGTTTTACAGCGAATCCTCCTTTACTTACCCCGTTGAAGAGTACAAGGAAATGTTCAAGGTGGCGATGGATGCAATCACAGGCCTGCAGAAACGATTAGGAGAAAACACCAAACCCTCCGAGCCCAGCTCAGCAGGGGACGCATCTACCCTTCCAAATATACTACAGGAACTTAAAGATATCAAAGCCTCAATAGTCCAAATATAGTCCCCGAAACAATTGCAGACACCTACATGGGCAAAAGTCGCAGCAAAAGCTGAAAAGAAGGGAACCATACTCAGAATTGAAGACGAAATAGAGAAGCAAGAAATTGCTGAATTGCCAAGTGAACAGCTTGTAAAAAGGATTGGGATGAAAGAAGTCATCGGGGCTCGTCAGATGAGGAACGGCCAGGTGAAGGTTTACTTTTCGGGGGATGAAACGGAACAAAGATTGACGAAACAGCAAGATTGGGTAGTCAAATTGTCATTGACAGCTCACATAGCAAGCCCGACCTTCCAAGTTCTCGTCCATGACATGCCGTTGTCGTTCGACCCTGAGAAGAGGGAACAAATCAAAGAGTTAGAAAGCACAAACCGACAATATCTACGCGGCCTTGAAATCAAAAAAGCGTCCGGGCTTAAGAAGATAGGCAAACCAAATAAAAATTCAGGGTCTCTCATTGTATGGTGCGACAAGGCCGAGCAAGCCGATGTTGCCATCAGAAAGGGAATCATGTGGAGGTATCAATTGAAAGCCACAGAAATATTCAGGTCGGGATTCCGCCTGATGCAGTGTCTTAATTGCCAAACATATGGGCATATTGCCAGAAATTGCACAGCGATCGCCAAGTGTGGGAACTGTGCAGAGAAACACAACACCCGGGAGTGTACCGGAAAGAAAGAAGTAAGGTGTTGCAACCGTAGCAGAAAATTTCGGGCGTGGGACCTCACTTGCCCACTACGGATAGCAGCCAAGGCCAGAACGGTTATCAATAGAACCCTCCGGAAGGTACCTGACTCAAAAAGAGCAGTAAAGGGTGCAGGGAAACTAATGGCAGATAGTCGGAAACTCGATAAGAAAGTCGAACCCAACAACAGCTTGTGTACCCAACACCGATGGTCAGAACGTGCCACGAAGAAAACCTTGAGGACCGCGCAAGAGCCCTATATAAGGTCTTCACAAGAGAAAGAAATTAGAAATTGTCGAAGAGTTTTGATGAAGGAAAGTGATGAAAAATTTACAGTGAATTGCACTTCCTAAAGGCCATACATAAAGGATAGACTTACAACCAGGCAGACGCGAGGGGTTTTCACCGGTAAGGTTTCCCCTCATGTACGTATTATAGTTAGACACCTGCGTGGGCCCCTAAGGCGCCAGATCGGGTATATGAAATCAAATTCAAAAAATCTTCCCGGTTCATATGAAATTTTGCGGCCGCTTTTACCAAGTGGCTCATGGCCAGACTTTTTGCGCAGGATTTTAACTGCCATTTCTAGAGCGCGAGTATGAGCTGAAGAAAAATCCTTAGGAATCTTTTTCAATTGTCCATTGAGTAAGTTATTCCTCCTACATTTTAAGGAATTCCTGGAGGGGTTCGTGATTATTCCTGCAGTACGTCCCGTCCGGTTGTCGATGCCTAAATCTAGGTTCAAAGGCACCGTACACTTTGGCAGTAGGTCGCAACGGTACAATTTTGTCAGATCTTACCTTCTCAGAAGAAGATTTGATCACAGAATTACTTGAAGGCGTTGGGATAGCATGTTTGCGCATGTTAGGGTAAATTTTGTTGAAAATATTGCGACAAAGAATTCGCAACATTAAAATGTAAAGGTTGAAAAATGAATGTATTGGTCAGATTAGTTTACTAAATGAACGGAAGTGGCGCACTATTTATACATTTAATGCTACCACATGATGAAAGCCACAATCCA
>JAKRRZ010001150.1:0-13052 GCA_022627015.2 Podosphaera aphanis
AATATTCCCTGTCGAAAATATTAAAAACTCTATTTCTCGGTAGATCATGCCATATGGGGCAGCGATTGCCATTGAAATACTCCACTTTTTGCTCCACTGGACAAAATCTACCCTGGAGGTATAGTACCTTTGAAGCATTGTACTTGAATATTGTTCCTGTAATAGCTTGCAAAGCTGGGTCCAATATGACGTTTACTAACATGTAGTGATACATGTCTGTTCCTCGATACAAGGATGCTCGATCGATTTTATCTTTTTCTTGTCGGCTAAGATCTACGTACAACAAACTATATCAAATATATCATCTCACACTAAAATTAAAAATCGCATGTGCAGACAGCATGGAACTTGTATTTTTCTCTGAGCTTTTCCAATAGTCTATCAACACTGATCTTGCCTGTCTTTTTCGAACAATTACCTCTATCTTTTGTTATACAATTCACCGAAGACTTTCCAGGAATAAGCCTACCATGGGGAGCACTCCCACCCCCAACGAATCTAATATATTTCCCATTTTGACACCGGAGCTACCATACTCCAAGCACCGAGATGCATATGACGAAGAAACCAAACAGTACAAGAACGCTCCTAACGAATATTTCCCCCAAACCCATGACGCCACCGAGGAATTTAATAGTCTAAGAAATATGACCAGAGATGACAATGATACTGTCGGAAAAGCTCGACAGAGCAGTACCTCCCAGCGCCTTGATGATGATCTGGAAATGCTAAGAGTTGAACGAGTTGTATCAAATGCCAGAAAATCACACGAAAGTAAAGAAAGTCCTTGGTTGCATATTTCCAAACCTCACCCCCATTTAGGGGCTGATCATTTGGATAAGTTCGATATCAATTCTACATCATCACTTGAAAAATCAAAACTCTATCAATCAAAAGCATATCCTCCAACCACGTTTGCAAAATTCTTCAAGAAGCTCCATCAATCAAGTTTTTTGGTGAGATGGATATTCTACATCACACCCATAGCCCTAATTCTGCTAATTCCAGTTCTATTGGGCCGTCTCGCTTTAAAAGATGTAAGAGTCGGTGACGTGACACTATTTTGGTTTGGAGTTTGGCTAGAGACTATGTGGCTGACTTTATGGGTCTCAAGAGTGAGCATATTCATGCGTGAAGACAAAAAAACTACTAACACTCAATAAGATTGTAGCGAAAACCTTCCCCTGGCCAATTGATCTTATGTCTAGCCTTTTCACCAATAACAATAAGAAGTGGAGGGACCTTGGCAAAGCTTTAGAAATCCCTGCAACGATTTTTTTGTGGGTCATTGCTATTGAATTATCTTTCCTCCGTATTTTGAAGAATACCCATTCAGACCTCCATCAGGCGAAAAGGGGCTGGGAAAAAACAGTTCACAAAATTATAATAGCAGGTTTAGTAGGAGCAACGCTAAATCTCATTGAAAAAATGATAATTCAACTCATCGCCATGAGCTTTCATCTTCGAACTTATGCTGATCGAATTGAAGTCAACCAATTTCAGATTTTATCCTTGGTGAAACTGTACATTTTTTCAAGACAAAAAATTGCTATGGCTGATTCAGAGTTTGAGTTAAAGCAACCATCTGGTGGAAGAACTCCAATGGCTGCATACGTGAATCTCGCCGGTAAGAATGCTCGTCACGTTTTCACCAAGGTCGGAGATGTAGCCGGGAAGATTGCCGGGGATTTTACCGGCCAAGATGTTAAGACTAGTACACACCCACAGCAAGTGTAGGTATTCTCTATGGTATTCTTAATTTAGCTTACTCTTCAGGGTTATCCAGCTACTTCACACGACTGCCGGTTCTCAGGTGCTTGCTCGCCGACTGTATCGCACTTTTGCGCGGGAGAATTGCACCACCGTGCTTTCAGAAGATTTAAGACCAGCATTCGATACCGATGAAGAAGCCGCAGCCACCTTTGCTATGTTCGACATGGATTTGAATGGAGATTTATCCATGGAAGAACTGGAAGCAGTTTGCGTCGAAATTGGACGAGAGAGAAAAGGAATTAATGCGTCGCTCAAGGACTTAGATTCTGTCGTATCGAAACTCGACGAGGTATTCTTTTTCGTTGTCGTTGTTATTACCATTCTTGTCTTTCTCTCGCTGATATCCACGTCAGCATCGACTATGATGACTTCAGCTGGATCCACATTCCTTGCACTTTCTTGGCTCCTCCAAGCAACCGCTCAGGAATTCCTCCAGTCCATTATATTCGTATTCGTGAAACATCCATTTGATGTTGGAGATCGTGTCACCATATATGGAAACACTGGAAAGTCGTTAACAGGAGACGATTATTATGTCAAAGAGATATCTCTCCTATACACCGAATTTAAAAAAATGGAGGGCCACATTGTTCAGGCTCCGAATAGCTACCTCAATACCGTATTCATCCTGAATCAACGTCGATCTGGAAGCCTAGCAGAAGCTGTTCCTGTGACGGTGAAATTTGGGACGACTCTCGAGCAAATTGATGCCCTACGACAACGTTTATTAGAGTTTGTCGCCACTGAAAAACGTGACTACCAAAAAGATATTCTTACAGAAGTCACCACTATCTTTGAGGCTTATTCAATCACAATGAATGTGATATTTTTTTATAAATCCAATTGCCAGCATGAGCTGTTACGTTTGCAACGAAGAAACAAATTTATTTGCACCCTGATGGTCAAAATGCACGAGCTTGGCTTCGAAGGACCCCGGATGCGTCTTGCTGGTGCTGCTGAAGAATTTCCCATGTATCTTCAAGGTGCGTACCCAGAATCCAATGAACCACAGTTCCGCCCTAGCTCTTCGGCAACTGAACATGCGGCTCCACCAGCGGGTCCCACGCGCTACCCTTCAAGTTTCCTTCGAAAACGAGCTAATTCTAGCTTCCGCCAACGGAGTGAGACGTCTACAACGGGTAGACATGAAGATTTACCCCCTGGAATCTTTGCTATAAAGCCTGGCGCCAATATGGGCGATGTTTACGAAGACCGTGAACATTTTCGTGTGCCTTCAACTGTTCCTATATTCCCTTCCGCCGAGTTGACTCGAAGTGCGAGCAAAGCATCAGGGACCAGTGGAAAACACCGAAATCGATTTTTTTCGCGCGTCAAGACACGGCATCCCTTTGCTGACGACGGTACTTCTTTGGACGATATTGAAGCTGGAGCAAAAAAATCAGGAATGCCTGAAATTTCAGAGATAGGATTACACAAAGAAAAGTCAGGAAAAGAATTCTGAACACTGTAGTATGAAGATGTACTTTAATGACTCTCAAGTTTCATTTCACTGAACATCAACCCAAGTTTCACTGCTTCATTCTCTTAAGTGATCTCGTACAAGTTAATACATCTCAAGGATTCGCTATTCACACCGGACCCCTAATGCCTAACTTTTTGTCCTGGGAAGACTTCTTTAGTGATGTAATCGCTTTAGGCCTGATGCTTTCTGGCTCTAGATGCGGTGTATTCTGATAGGATCATGGTTCTATTGATCTCGTACAACGTCCTGTCAAACTGCTTCTTCAACTTCCGGCATATTTATGGGCACCTTACTTAAACAGCGTTTCCGAGCAGTCTCGCACGGTGAATGTTCTGGATGATGCATTCTACTCTGAATCAGAGACGGCCTCTAGCGCTGCTTTGTTTAGAGAAGATTGAACATTGACGCACTAAGCCCTTCATTGTAAGGGCTTTCGGATTATGAAGATACGCCATAGTAGTACGATATATCGTCGAGCAAAGACACGAAAACTGACATTCTAGTATTGTCCCTTTTGGAGCCAATGGCCTAAATCTTTAACCCCAATCACATAAATATCCCGAGAGGCTCTTCTTTGCCTGAATATACCAGCCAAGCTGGACGAATCATGGCGAACAGTCGTCGTCGTCAATCTTGCAGTCTAGGGTCTCTCGGGCCGACATTTTACATGGAGTCAGAGGTGTAGCGGATATCTCGAGGGAATAATATTGCCTGATTTCAAGCCATTAGACGTCGTATTCCAGTTTCGTTGCTTGGGAGCTAGCTGCATGAATCCTGCAACCTAGAAACTTCGGTATGAAATCAGATCCTCTAGAAGCGGGTTACTCAGCGTGGACCTGGCACTCGGAATTCTTAAAGGGGATATGGTGGTTGATTCAACCCTGTGACTGTGTAATTGACTGTCATGTATGTAATT
Organism: Podosphaera aphanis; assembly: GCA_022627015.2. NCBI lineage: Eukaryota > Fungi > Ascomycota > Leotiomycetes > Helotiales > Erysiphaceae > Podosphaera > Podosphaera aphanis. The sequence goes on from JAKRRZ010001150.1 coordinate 4,173, forward strand.
TGAAAAGATGGCCAGGTGAGATCAGAAGCGAAGCAAAGGGTACAGGCTTCCTCAGCGCTAGTGCAGTAATATGACGCCTCTGCTTCTTCGAGAATCCGGAGTAACTCAACACTGACCTTGTGACGAGAAGCCGCTATGGCACTTTCTCGGCGTTGTTGGTCGTTGCAAGAGGGATATGTTAAGTTGAGCGAAATTTGGTCAAGGTTAACGGCGTCAAATGAAAGCTCGGGTACCACGTCAAGGACTACGGTTCGAGACCCTTTGATCCCGCCATCTGAACTTCCAATCAGCCACGTCCGGTTTACGGGAGAAGGTGAAGCTCAGATGAGCGCGGCGTTACTTGGACTCGTTTAAGGTCGAGACTCAGGTACGCCGGTGTAGTCTTAACTCAGCGCCAACTCAGCAGGTCTGACTTCTACCTACGTGACAGTGATATTTGCATGTAGGTTTTTGCGCCATTCTAGAATTCGCGCGAGGGCATTGTTACAGATGAGAGAGAAGTTTGCATCGCCGGCCCATGCGAAATTGCCGACGGCGAACTTTACAAGACTTATTCCTCATGTACATACATCGGAAAGTTCGCACATTCGTTAGTGACAGTAGCAAAAAAATCAGAGTAAAGATTTACATACATGTAGATATCAATAATGCGCAAGGACTTTCACATTTAGAAAAGTGTTGAATGAGGATATTCTTGCATGTTCGGACTCATGGCCCGCTATTTATGATCTTAGAGGTGATTGATTCATATTCATAGGCGTAGACCATATGTCTGGATGAATGAACTAGCAGAGCCGTCTTCTTCTAATGATGTCCACTCTACGTCGATGCTAGAGTTATGATACCATGAGAGACGATTCTGAATTAAATTACACGAAATAAGCCAATTAGTCATGGTTCGATTGGAACAGTCACTATTGAGTCCAGTGTATGTTGCACATGTAAGAATCTTCCCGAGAAGCATGAATTCCAACCTGTACCAAGGAGCGGTCAGGACAAATCGAAGACACTGTCGGGGTTGTGAATCAAGACCACAAGCTGATGAGCACGTCTTCAGCACCGTCTTGGCCTCAGCCGCTACGGCTCCAACTTTAAGGTCAATTCGGCATCACTTTCATTCAGTACTCTTTCCAATCAAAGTTCACTGTTGACGACGCTATCCACGAAAATAGCTACATTTGAAGGGAGAATATCGACCATAGAACTTAGTGCTGTCTACCACGTGATATGACGAATTCACGCCAACATAGACATTTCTCAGGGCTTACATCACTTTGCCTCAAGGTCACAACTGAATGGAGGTGAAGTGGAACTGATCTCGCCATCGGGCGGAGTCGCTCTTAGCGAGTTGACTGACTCCGCTGCTCGGTGATATTTTGACCCTAATCACACTTGTGCATGAGAACTGACCTCGATAAGGCGGATTTTACATGTATTCGAGCTACGGATAGCAGGGTCTGAGATCAAACCTTATTTTTTACATGGGAACTGTGCAAACCTCTTTTGGGTGAGCTCCCTTTATCAATCCGAACTGCAATCTCCACCTCGATCTTCTAAATGTACATCTCGACGAAGTGTCAATGAGCAGTGCCCTCACGCGGCGTTGAGCTCACGAGGTTGTCTCTCTCCCGCGTGAGTTGAAATATCTGGAAATTTGCACACGGCTAGGTACTTCAAATTCTTCGCCCTGATTTTTCCGTTGTTTCGATTTAAGCCCTCGTTGGGGTATCCATTGAAGCCTCCAAGTGTTCAAAATTTGTGTACCAGTTCCACATAAAAGGTCAGGTCTGGTCTCAGAGGACTAAAGGAATTAGAGCGTGACTTGAAAGTGGGTCTGGGTGCCTGAGGTAAGGTACTATATCTCCAGGGTAGTGTCCGTCCTGTGGAGAAGACCCTTACTTCAGGGGTACCATCCCTACTAGCTCTAAAAAATCCCTACTAATTTCAAGGCTAACTGAAGCCTAAAGTTTTTGCTTGAACCGATGGGTGGCTACCAATTTTCACATCCCTCACATCAGCATCACTTTCCATCATCGCAGCTATCATCAACTTCAACAGCAAGGCCATCAACATCCGTACAGTAAATATCTACATTCTATTATTCTCACAAAGTATGAAATACGAAGAGAATACAAACCTCATGCGTTACTGAAGAAGCTGAAGAAGCCCCTCGATCTGGAAAGAGTAGAAGAAATAAGCTGGACCGATGAGGATTAGATGGAATTTCTCCATAATGATAATATTTGGTCTCCAAATGGCTCATACCCAAGAAAGTGAACTACCCGAAAGGTCTGTCCCTTAAATTGTAGTTCAAAGGCTCAGCGGACTACTCATCCGTTCAAAATAGTTAAAGAATTTCTACCACCGACTTGATGATGAAAATCAAGAGAATTTGAGACAATATCTTGAATGAATATACTAGAGATGCTTTGCGTATGCTTGAGCTTGCATGTTTTACGAATAACGGGAGAGGCTCATCACCACAATCGAGTAGCCGCTCTACCACGACCTTGACCCAATGAAGCATTTGTGAGACAAGGTGAAGGACTACGTACGGTAACATTATTCGAGACTGGATGGAGGAAAACAGTAGTGGCCTTACGACGAACTTTGAGAGGCGGTGAATAAAGCATGGACTTGGGATGATGCTACGAAGCCGAAAAAGCTGGAAAAACTCATTAGTGGGAAGATATGAGGCTATTATGTGATAGAGAAGGTATATGAAACCATAGATGAATGTGTAGCAGCAATCGTTTTGCATATTGGGAAGACTAGAAAGTTAGAAGTAGAAATAAAATGACTCGATTTGGTTTAGCTTCAAGGATTAGCGTAGTGGACAAAATCTCTGTCGGATAAAAACACCACACAAATAATCCTTGTCGAATCTATTAAAAGAATAATAAAAAATTGATTTCCAATGATATGATGCCGAATCAGGAGAAGATGGCCTTCAAAAGCCCCCACTTTGTGCTCCACTAGACAAAACCTACCGTGGAGGAATAGTAAGCACAGTCTCATATAGTGATTATATCATCAAAACTCTTGATCGAAGAGTGCATATTCATAATTCATCACGTAGCTTATCTCCAGTTTCAACTTAATACTAGCACACTTCGGTGGGTGAGGTCTGTCTGTCTGCGACGCTTCTCCACGGCCGATTCCCGCATGGATCTCGGTGTGTGCATGGCCCGGAAAACCATTGGCTGGCATGGCGAGATCAGACCATGCGGCCGCAGCCGCCGTTACATGGATGATCGATCCGTCATCCGTCGGTTCGCGCTCGGGTCTCCATACAGCCGGCGAGTTGTGTCGGTGCTGCCAGCACACAGCTGCATCCGCGTGGGACAGGCTCGGACAGGTCGGTTGGGTACGAGTATCTGCCGGGCGGACGCGTTGTCCCTGGCGTGTGGCGCACTGCACATCCTGCATGCCCTGAAGGCGCGACGTGAGCCGTCCATCTGCAAGCGTTACAACGATTCGCCGTCTTGTACAACGGGACTTCGCTGTCGCAAATTAGTCGTTACTGCTGCCTGCGAGAGAAATATTCCATTAAGCGTGGCTTAGGCTTCGTTATGTTTTGCTGCATCTTGTTCTAACGATTCAACAGTTATTTCTTTGACATCTCGTGGACAAGACCTTTCTCGATGACTTTTTTTATACGCTGTAATGTGTGAATCAGATGCACAAAGCACTCCTAATTATTTTATCTTCCAGGATGCATGCAGGCTTAGAACAAGATTTTCGGGCCTTGGGTACGATGAGATTTAAGTGGAAGATGGTAACCTGTGGTAGTGGCGTCTCTCTTCTATGTGATCCTAGATCATCAGGGGGAGAGAAAGACATTGATGCTCGAGGTTGTCATGAGGCGGAATGCCATCTGGTAATTTATACGTTTTTGTTGTCTCTGTCAACTATTATCTCTCTGACGATTGATTCGACCACTAATTTCAGTGCTTTAGCGCGCTCCTTGTTCTACCATGATTATTTATGATTCGACGTAAAGAGGACTTTATGAAGCGTCCAATCGTAATGCGAAAATACATTAAATTTAGCTTTGATTCCCCAATACATGTATCTACAAACCTCATCACCTTGCATCTTCACGATGCATCATTCTAATGCATCATTGATCTTGACACTTGGCATTGAAACCAGTCCGTCGCCACATAATCCTTGAGTTTCATCAACGCTAGCTTCAAAGATTCTTCATTGTACCCAAGATCTCTCTGGATTTAAACTTTCATGCAAGTCCGACATGGCTGGGAAATGGCGAGCCAATGTGTTGGCGCAGCCACATCTAAAGTATTTTCAGGGTAAGCAACGGCAAAGGAATAAATGTGAAATGAGGCAGAGTTGTTGTCATGAGATTTCGCGCCAATCGAAGGATTTTTTCCTCTCGTCTTGCATATCTGAGCTCATACAAGATTTTTAAACTCGACGACCCAAGAACTTTGAAGGCACTACTAACATTGCCTCGAAAGCCAGGGAGATTCAATACTTCCCGAAAAAAAAATTAATCACATCGTTTATTAAGTTTAGCTTGAGAAAATATATTAAGGAATTGGATTGATCATATCAGAATAAAAAGAAGATCTTGCTAAGGTGGAGATCCCAGAAGGGGACTGAGAATTCCCGTGGCCAGAGCTCTGTGTAGCCGGAAATCATGATTTGCTATTCTTACTCCCCAAAATCGATGAGCGATCCATCGCCATCTTCTAAGCCGTTTTGTCGAAGGACCTGGTCCCTATTTGGGAGTTTGCAGACATTAGCCCGGTGTCCAGGCTTTCCGCACCGCATGCAAAGTTTAAACTGGAACCTTCTCAGTCGCTCTTCCGGTGTAATGTGGCCATCTGGTCCTATTCGAGATATCTCAGAGTGATCAGAGCCATTGTATTCGGCGATAGAGATGCCATTTGTACTATTGATGATGTTGGGATTCTGAGCAGCTAAATCCGGAGGGATAATGGGGCTCATGGGTTTGTACATAATATCCAGCACATTCCACACGTCTTGGAGCGTTGCAAAAGTGAAAAATCCTTCATTGGAGAGGTACCTGTCAAGCAGAGATCTTGGACCAGGACCGAGATGCTCATATATCAACAAGATTTTCGCGTGTAATGTTGTATATCTATCAACGTTCTGAGCCAGAGCTATCCGCATCTGTCTTTGAAATGCCGGATACAAAGACTTATCAATGCCCGTAAATTTTTCATCAGCCCTAATAGGCTCGGATTTTCGGGTGTCCCCAGCCAGACGACTGGGGTCAGATGAGTCAGATGTACGAACACGAAGACTGGCCACTAGACGCTCTAATTCTGATAATTTGTATTGTTCAATCGCACATGATCTTTCAAGTTGAATGTTCATTTCCTGGTATATTGCCGTTTCCCTACGTAGTTCTACTATAATTGCATGAGCTTCCGCATAACTTTGTCTGGAGGTCGCCAGCTCTTCCTTCAATTGAGAATTTTCATCGACAACGCTTTGGCTCGTTTTGAGAATTTCGGAGATCAGGGAAATCTGAGTCTCCTCATCGGCTTCTCGTAGTCGGGTAAGGAAATCTGAAGCATTCGTGGGTCGAGGGGGGCCGGACATAGTTATAGAGCGGAAAGGAAATGCGATGACGTTGTTCGATAAATATGCAAGATTTTAGAGTGTTGATGGAATAGCTGGAGGCGAATCTGTCGAATTCTCTTACATTCTGAGTTATTTGGCAAAACAGAACTTTAAATACATCTGAATACTCCCTCGTTGAAACAACTTTTTTATCTGACATAAAGACTTTTTATGATGCATCAGTCAGGTGAACTGCAATTGATCGCCTATTTACCGAGGACTCCACCATAAGATTCCTTAATAGCCATGGTGTACGGTAAGGGTATGGGTCTCTTCGTCGCCTGGTACTTTTGATCCCAGTCATTATTTGACCTATATCAGGCACAGTTGGACGCGACTCTAATCTTGCTCTCAGCCAGTGTATATTCAACATTGATTCATATTTCCACGCCACGGTTAATATTGTCTGTCGAACATACTACAGTTACCATCGAGTGGGTTAGATGGCGTAGTGGTGGGTCTTCCGGGTCGCTCTCTTAAGCAGAGTCAAGATATCCAGAGATATACTCCCTCCACGAGGACAGTAGATCGCTGATTCGAATTCAATTGGTTCACAAGTGACCCCTCCGCGAAGAGCCTGTGTCTGTGAAATCAAGGAAAGTCTATTCACATCGCCAAAGGTAGCAAGGGCCATCCTATGGTGAGAGTTAGTCATAGAGGATCAACCGACGTTGAAAGTTGCTTAGCGGAGTAGTTTCTGAAAATCTGTAAGCTTTTCTCCTAAACATTTCGAGAGCGTCATCGACACGCATGCGGTTGCATAGAACTACCAAATTCTTGGGAATTTAGCTTTAAGCCGTTAGCTGTATGTATTACAGTGTTCCCGTGAACGTCATGAAATATCATCCCCAGTTTGGATATGTCGTTGATAGCCACTTTCTTGGGCCATGCCCTAAGGAAGTATACACGAAGCCCATTTACATTCTGCATTTAATTTATCGATAAATGCTAAGGGTTTGTATGTTTATACTTGTAAAAAGTACAAGTGATTCAATGACATAGGTTAATTGGGTTTGGGAACTGAAATTTGAGGGTGCGGCTAGGCTACTTCCAGTGCCAATCTATTAACTCAATCTGGATAGGTGGGTATTGTTACCATTGAGTCGGATGGTGCAGTGGTACACCGTCCTGGCCGTTCTCCCTAGTAGACACTGGGCAGCTTAGACACATGCCTCATTCGAGACAGGAGAAAGCTGGTTCAAATTCCGTAAGACCCGTTAACCACTCTTGCTCGTGGTGGTGATCTTCTCGTAGCTTGACGAAAGCATATTCAGATAACCACGGGGTTTTCCCGCTTTTCCCTGTGATGGGTATTCACGGAAGAGGTTACATACCGCAAGGCATTATCCTCGTAGTGCTATCTGCAAATGAAATCTGAGAATGAGTGTTACAAACGTCAAAATGAGTCATTCTATGAAACACACACCTTCCATAACCATTTGTGTCATAGCTTCAGGCTCCATACACAATATTGGTTTAAAAAAATAAAAAAAACAGTTACCATTGTGCCTGGAGATTCGCAAGTTACTCCGTGTCCGTGTCAACAGAATATAATTTTCTTTTCTAAATATTTTGCCATTTCCACCCTTATCATCTTGAAAAGTAGGATTAATGCCTCTGCACAATCAGCCAAGTCACAGGCCACAGAAGTATACTTATTCAAACTGCAGACGTGTGTGTAGTATCGTACCATCAGGGCGGCGTTGCGTAGAAGTTTTCCACATTGACGTCACTAGCGTTTCTGGTGGACGCCAAAGCAAGTAGACATCATGTTAACGAAATTTGCATATCTAATTCGGTATGAGGTTGGAGAGCATGACTAAACTAATCATGGATCGATTGTTACTAAGGAAAGTTTTCAGAAGAAGAAAAGATGATGCGTTCAGACCAATGGATGTCCGATGAACCCCAAAAGATTGCAGGCTGCCAGCGTGACGCCAGACCACCCACCCACCCACTATACCAGGCTGCCACAAATAAATGTACATGTACATGTGCATGTACGTTGCCGATCTCGGAGAAATCATGAACAAAACTTCATTGCATAAGCGCTGTGGTTCACACGCTGACAGGTATCCACAAATCGCCTGAAAACCCAATATAATAGATCTTGTTCCCGTTCAAGAGCCTCTCTTTCGACTAAGACTGTGGATAAAGCCAATCAAGTTCAAAAGCTCATAAGCAACGCTGTGTCCGAGAGATGCTTCCTACCGTCATAAAACCCCCATACTCTACTCGGCCTCGAGATATAATGCAGTTCTTCATTCCAGACAGCTCTATTCATGGGAATATAAGACTGTGACGATAAAACCTGACCTAAGGAAAACGTTAGAGTTCTTCACACCGCCTGTAAACATTACAACAGAGAGACTGGCGAAGAAAGGGGACTCAGTCACAGCTATTATCATCAATTCACCACTGTGGAAAGAGCCAGGCCGCTAAGATCGCTGTCTGGAGATTAGACGAAAACCGACAGAAACCACGGTGTATTCACCCGGCCAACCGGAGCAAATTTGCGAATTTCAGAGAAGCCCGACGAGCTATTCAGAGTAAAAACCTCGTTGCCTTGCTGAATGCCACCACTTCCTCTAAGAAAAAACTTGACTAACACGCAAGGCAACCTATATTAAATCCAGGCTTCATGAAATTCACGTTTCTTACCGAGTGGTGTGCTCATCCAGCTACTCCCACATACATTTACGTATCACAGGGGATCCACTCTATGATACTATGCCAAACGCTACAAATAATTTACCAGACTATATATGTGACAACTTGATGGACAAAAGACAATTAGCGAATGGTCAAAAGCTAAAGTGGACTCAAATCACAAGATTCTGATCTAAAGAGAAAAATCTCTCGACGTGTGTGAGTCTGTAGGTATACAGTAGCGTCTAAAAGTGCGCAATGAAACCACTATGTTGACTAAATTTTACTATGACTCTACAACAACTTCTTGAAATTTGAAAATTCTAGGTTCAAATAAAATCTAAGTCATTTCTTGAATAAGTCCAATTTTTTTTTTGTAAAAATAATGACTAATTGTAAGGTTCGTGCCGGTCTTTGTACTTAATGTCTATTGCGCACTTTTTGACGTATCATTTCACCACGAGGTAGAACCTGCGTTAACAAACAAACATGCTGTAAACTTTAATTTTTTGATCTATATAAGTATTCAACATGCTTTTGTATCATTCCTAAATTGTCTGATTTCAATATTCTCTGTTTTTTTACAATGAGAAGACTTTCACAGCACCAGATATC
>JAKRRZ010001151.1:0-13050 GCA_022627015.2 Podosphaera aphanis
ATTTCATTTTTGTCGGATTTTCAGATCGCGCTCCGGAGAGCGCTTATACGTGATGGGGAGTAGAAGAGGTCGCTTATCTATCACGTACTTGTAGGCTTAAAATGTCGCGTCCAGGTCACGTAGTTAGGGTAGATAGGAACATCAACACTTGACAACATCTTGAGATACCCATTACGTCTTCGCAGGACATTTTCTCTCCCGTACAGATTACATGGATCAGAATTTTAAACGTGGATGGATAACTTCGCCATCACTACCTTTCAGGCAAAATTCGAGTCGTAAGTTTATTATTTAGGAACTCATATTTTTTAACCCAGTAAAAGGAATTTTAAATTTCGATAGTATTGGTGAAATTCATTTGGGTTAAAAACTTGGTGTTTATTGAGCCGAAATTGTCGATTTTCATGTTCCGACACCATAGTGTAGACAAAATACCACATGGCTGGTAAAGTCGAGCTCATCCCTCTTACGCGGTGCCGGCTGTAAACGTTCAGTATGTTAGCTGCATATCTGAGACAGCGAAGAAGAGACGCATTCGACCTAGGTCAGAGGGCCGCATGCTTTCTCAGTCGGAGCCTTCTCAACAGGTCAAGCATTCTCACCGCCAGAACTCGACTCAAACCTTGAATCTATTTCTACTTTCATTACGTCTCATCAAATACTCTTCCCCATCGAGGGCCATTCCTGAGATAATCAGCACTACATCGACCTTGCCAAGATCCCCGAATATACGCCCTCGATGATATGGATACCCGACGGAGGAACTAAGTCGCTGAGCACAAACTTGGGAAGGGATATTGCTAGTATCAATCGAGGAAGGATTGTCTTCTGGTGGTGATTGTAGGAGAGATGATGGGCAGAAATGTAGGATACGGAGGGAGGGAAGGGTTTCTGAACGAGGAACATTGTGGAAGATCTGCGACTCCGAGAGCGTTGTGCGTGCCAAGACCTCGACCAAAGAAAGATTCCTGCGGCCTGAACACCTGCTATGGCAAGGAACGAGGATGATTTGTGATCACATCCGCTCGATCGCAGAAGACGGGATAATTAAGCGTACTGAGATTTCTAATGTTCTTACGAGTATTTTTCTTTAGATAGGTATCTACGGTTGAGGGGAGAAGCGAGGCGGAAGTCTCAACGTGCGTAACCCTGTGGTGGTACTGGCGAATTTGAGTGTTTTAGTGTCAAGATCATATTATCTTAGTTCTAGCGACTGAGGGGAGTGTACTATTTTGAGGTCTCACAAAAGGCAACGGCGAGACTGCTCGATCTTAATTAGCGAATCAAACCCCATCCAGATGTACTCCCCTTGTCCATATTACTTCTATAAAACTTTTTTTTTTGTGGAGTGTTTGCAGGGCAAAATGGAAGTAAAATACAACAAATATCTATGCAAAGTTGATATCTGAGACGATATGCTCATCTAAAAGGTGGAATTCACCGTAAGATATCGGGTTTTAAAAGCTTATTTTTATGCTAGGGATTTGAAGGTGCAGTAAGTCCTGTCAGTATCTCTATGCACGGAGCCTGCAGTGATGAACAAAACTTACTGTGTGTTGTCGGTCCCGAAACAGAGATCGAGATTGAAATGTTCAACTGATCTTTTCACCTGCACAGCCTCCAGTTGAAACCCACAAAATCTAAGATTTTTGGAAGTAATTTGGGTAAGGGAAGTAGTGTTTAATTACCATAGCTAATATGATCAGTATAGATACATGTAGATTCCTAGAGATATGGAGCCTTCCGATAAAATTCCCGACGAGAAAATTCTGATATCATTAGTCATGTGATCTATAGTAGGAGAGATAAATATTTTCAGATGAAATGTGAGCGAGCGTTCCAGACCAACCCAGATACATATGAGCTAGGCGAAAAGTTATTTCGAACGGCCTTTAACGGCTTTGAATTCCGAGATGCAGTCTGAATTTTGCGTCTGAAACATTCCAAAATTTTAAATCGGCGAGGAAAGATAATCGCAATAGTCAAAACTGTAGGAAGCTGATTTACATGGTGATGCCAATGATGACGGTGATGGAGGTGATGTCGTTAATGGCGACAGGCGTTAATGGCAAAATTGAGAGAATGCCGGCAATTGTTCTTCCAATGAGACTCGTAAAGTACACGTCTTGGCGTCTTGAGAGGCGGGAAAAATATTCTTGATTAGGCATAAGATATTCCGATCCCGCGCGGCGAACTCAACGCCCCGTCCGATCACCTTCGGGGGAAAAGAATAAGGGGAGGGGGAGGGAGATAGGGGGTAGTGTGCACTGACCATATAATTACATGTATATTTAAGTAATACAGGGCTAAAAATTTCACCCTTGCAGTAGATTTATGTACACATTTACATAGAAATTTGTGCGTATGTATGTACATATATCTATTGCAAGGTAGAAACTTTAGCCCTGTAGCTCTGTACATATACCAGTACACACATGCATCTAAAATGTAAAATGTAAAATGTAAAATGTACATGAACATGCGAAATTGAAATGAACGCTGTGCTTACACGTAAATGTACATCTGAACTGTCCACAGCTTTCATACAACTTGCAATCAAATTTACCCTTATAATTTTTGCGACTTCAAGTGACTCACAAATACAATGATTGGATTTACCATAATATCGACGGGTATGAAAATTCGTGGTAGTTTAGGTAATATGTCTGTGAGTTGGACGAAGAGCAATAAGGCCAAGTCTGCAACTGACATCCTTCCAACGTTGACACCCTGGCAATCCCCCCCCTAACACCCATCCACTCACTCACCCACTAAGATGGATATTACCTTCAATCTTATTTTCCTCCATGTTTGGTGATTGTCTGATCAACATCAACATCAACATCAACAATATTATTATCTCTCATTACTGCAAAACTCCCATCGCTTCTACAGCACCTTAAATGTTATCTGAATCTCTCTTTACTATCGGATCGAAACGGACCTACCTGCCTGTCATTTAATATACATGTCAACTTACATTCTAGTCATTCCTTAACAATCTTCCGCCGACAAATTATTGTGGCAATTTATCTTCATCCGCATCATTCATCATCAATTTATCTCAGCGGCCCCTCTAAAAATTTTATGATTTATCCCGACTATGCGATTTAGACAATGCCCCGCTCTCTTCCAGAACTCTCCAGCTCGAAATCCTCCAAGTCTTCTTCCTTCCATTCTTCGTACCAGTCTGATGACAACACCATCTTGACTTATTTCGGGAATTTTGAAGAGATTGGTCTTGAAGATGAACATACCGGAGAATTCGCCGTGAAGCCGGCGACTAGCTTCCTTGAGGCACATTATGTCAACGATTACCGACTGAGTGTGAATGAGTGGTGGAAGTCGTCTTTCTATGCAAATGAAAAGAAAAATCTAAGTGATCTAACCATTGACAAGGCGAAAAAACCTTTTCCCGAATCGATAACACATATAGCAGCCAATGTAAAGGCGCGCCGTATGAACTTAACACCTGATTACTCTCCCAGTATTAGGTTTACACCATCTCTAAGCCAAATTTCCCCGCCCAAAAAAAATGCCATACCAAATACCCAAAGATGCAAAAGCCCTTCCATGATATCGTCTGTACATACAAAGCGATCTATGTGGCAAGTGAATAGAGAAAGGAAGACTGTCCAAGAACTCGAAAAAGAATTCGATGAGGATAGCGGAGAAGATGTTCCGGATGAATGCTTTCTCGATAACATACCCTTGTCCCCAAGAATGATGTCTAGATGGACAAAAAACCTATCAATACCTACACCAAAATGTCCAGATCGACCTGCTCGGGATAAGGAGAAATTTCAGGAAAATTTAACATCTCTCAATGAAGAAAATGCAGCAAGACTTAGTAGTAGCCTTATACCAAAAACAATACATATTCCGGCTAGTCCCGATTACTTCAAAGCTAGACCTAAAGGTTGGACGGATGCTCTATCTGATCTCGGCATGGAGACAAAAAAGCTGACAGAGGACCTGGAAATTTTCCACGAAGAATCTAAAAAGACCGGTGCTCTTTTCTCTTCTGAAAACTCAGTGTCTAAATCTGCGCGCACCGCGCTGCCGCCTATTCGAAAAATTGATATAATGATTGACCCTCTACCAATATCCAGAGAGAAAGAAGCGGTTCTGTCACGGACTCGACCATCTTGGCTGCCACCAAAAAATCCAGCTGAAGAGAGACGGCATGTGAAAGAATATCAACAGATGATGGCCCAATCTTTAGAAGCCGACCGGAAGAAGGAAGCAGAAAAGCGCGAGAAGTCTGCCGATCGCGATGATACGGCAAAATCTTTATTACGGCTTTGGGAAGAACGTGTTTTACCTAACTGGGAATATTCCATACGCCAAAAGCAAACTAGGGAGCTCTGGTGGAAAGGTGTTGCGCCTAGATGCCGGGGTAATGTATGGAGAAATGCTATTGGAAACGAACTCGGATTAACAGAAATGTCATATACTGCTGCCCTTCAGAGAGCAAAAGCTCTAGAAAAAGCAGCCCACTGCAAGTTACCGCTTGCTCCGGATGAAGAGAGGAAAATGAATTTGCTTGGACGAATAAGCTATGATGTGGCTCTGACATATCCGGAGTTAAGAATATTTCAACCCAAGGGCCCTCTTCATGCCCCTCTACTTGATATACTAAAGGCATACACAATGTATAGGAGTGATATCGGCTATGTACATGGAATTAGTGTAAGGGAATCAACATCTTCGCTTGAATGAATTTATTAACTTTTTATAGAATTGTGCCGCGCTCCTTCTCCTAAATCTTCCAACACCAGCGGCCGCGTTTATAGCCTTATCAAACCTACTGAACCGCCCTCTACCTCTTTCTTTTCACACCTCAGACACTGAAGCCTCACAACGGGCATTCTCTTTACTCTTTTCCACTTTAATGAATAAATCTCCAAAATTACACGCCCATTTTCAAACATCATCCTCCATCTCAAGCCGTGAAATGGTGTTTAAAGATTTTTTTACAAGTATGGGTACTACATACATGAATTTAGATAATGCTACAAGATTATGGGATATTATGTTATTCGAAGGTGATTGTGTTTTAGTTCGGGCAGCAGCAGCTTTTCTCATGAATATTGAAGGCAAGCTTTTTGGCGCCGACACTCCCGAAAAAATAATGGAGATAACCAAAGAGTCTCCTTTGGATATTGCAGAAGAAGAATGGGTGGATTCTATCCGGCGCACCTATTAGTCATGCCGAGAATCGTTGATAAGAACAAAATTTCTGATTAATAACTGTACATGTACAACAAAATTTTTAGCGTTGGCCTTTGGCCTTTGCCAACCGAGTCCCACCTCTAACTTCAAAGTTATGAGAAACAGGGGATGATTGCCGATTGCCATCATACCGGGTAAAGCTCGACTGTATATAGTTTAACTCAAAATTGAGCCACCATTTTCTCGTCATCGGGGATGGGAAAAAAATTAGCTATTCCCACGCAAATTCTCAGTTTCATTCCTAGTGCCATAAATTTAAGTGGGGCTTCTTCTACATCGCGCCACGCCTCGAGGCTACCTACCTATCTACCTACCCACTCATCTCTCCGACCAAAGACCCCTCTATCACACGACACCATAATCCGACCTCCCATACCGTGAATCTGGCGATCCTGATACTAATGCTCATGCCCATAGCCTCAACATCAGCGAGATGACGATCGAGCGGGACGGAGGGAGGGCGGAAGGACTTGTCGTGATACTGGGCCTCGCTAACCGACGTAAAGAGAGCTGTGCACAGAGATTTAGGTCTAAATATGTAGGCCGATGTCCCTCGGTCACCAATCACAGGTCAGACGCAGAGATAGAGGTGTCAGCGGTAGGGACAATTGCGCCATTCCTCGTGGATGAGCTGGCGTGTGGTTATACATGTACAAGGAGCTACGTCGGGCACTTGGACCCGAACGCATGGGGCGCTTGCGTCGTTCGTCATAGGTTGATCCGGCGCAGGGGGAGGGCGGTCAAATGGGCAAGCGCATACGTGTCGTCGCTCGGAGGATTGAGCGACATGAAGTAGGTGTACTCGCTCGGATCTCTGCCCTTTCCTCGGCTTCCGCCCTCACGGTCGCGCTGATAACGGAACAGACCATCGCCCTTTTTTTTCCTTGCTTCAGCGCACAGAGTAGTTTCGGATCTGATCTACGACAAACCACCGAGATAAGACGGCTCTACAGCCGAAATCAGGACTAAATCTAAAGAGATAACTACCCTTCTGAGGCGTTCGGAGAAGTCAAAATTGGGTCAAGTCTAAAGAGCTACCCTCTTCTTCCGTGCCTCTCCTGCCTGAACTTCTCCCGTGATTTGTGTCGTAGGAAAACCTGAAGGTCATGGTCGAATAATGCAGAGTAGCCAGCTAGCTAGCCGCCCCTCCAAGATAGTGATAATTCGAGTCAATGGATTTTTTGCTCAGTGCTAGCCTTCCAAAAAAATCATAAAACATGATTATTATGCTAGGTTCATCAAATAGCGTAGAAACAATAGACAAGCAATCATAGAAATTTGTTAGATTCAACATCGTTGTAAACGTAATTGATTTTCTAAAGCCACTGATGCGCGTTCCAAGAATCCATTAAATTCTTTTACTTGGTTTAAGAGACCACCAGTGGCACTTTTCGAGCTGACATCTTGAGCTATCTTTTTGACTAGAAGTTGAGTACCAATGAAATCTTTTAGGTCATTTGATGCATTTGGAAATTTCTCTCTTCCCGTGTCTACAGCTAAATCAACGTGATGTAGGGCATCATTAAGGTTATCTTGCGCCTAAGGAAGTTGTGAGCAAATTTTTTCCCAGTAAGGTGTTTTTTTAACTTACTATTCCTACATTTCTCACCCTCTCATGCTGTATTCGAATCTCATCCATTTGCAATGCTACCTTCTCGCGTTCGTTTCTTACGCGAAGAACCTCACTACGAAGATGTATTTTTCTCTTTTGCTCATCCCGAAGCCGTCGTTCCAATGAGTGAACATTATCAAGGTTCAATGACTTGAAAAGTAAGAAATTGGACTTTATTAAGGGTTATTTTCAGACTTACATATTCTAAGAGTCGCGTTTGTAGGTTATTGTCGAATAATTCCAAGATATGCCGCTTGGTCCTATATTCTCGTCTTTGAATCGAGTTCTTGCATCGCTCAAATTTTTCTTGGAGTGTATCCATTTCAGATTCAATAACCTCATGACAAATTTGACTCAAGACATCCATCACGTTTACATCATTACGTCGTATATGTGACATTTCCATGTTCATAATTTGCAAATCAGCAAACTCATCATCGTATGTTTTTGGATTTGTTAATCTATGCACTTTAATGGGAATAGGACTCCCGCTGCGGGGTTTATCCCGCAGAGATCTTTGAGACTTAGAGATCTTTTTTTTCCGATTTTGATTTTTATTTTGGACTTGAGTTTTAGCCTGAGCTTCAACTTGAGATAATGTATTATGAAGTTTAAGAGACGTTTTCCGGCTTTTATTTTTAGAGTTGTATACAATAGGAGTACCTAGGTCAGGAGATTCGCCTCTTATTCCTTGATTCTGTTTCCCTCGATTTTCATTCAGAGATACAACCATCTGTTCATCGTCTATAGCTTCGGCCGTTTCTTGCTCATAAGATTCACGTAAAGGCGTCGATGTATGGGGTGTATGAACTTCAGGTAAATAATTTTCTCCATTATCTTGTCTAGGGCACAGTCTGTCTAGCTCATATTTATCACCTGGAGTACGAAAGAATTCCACAGATAGATTCTGAGATAAGTCTGGACTTTCTAGCCTGGTCTGTAATTTTTGTCCATTTTTTATTGGTGATTGCGGAGTACTAATTTCAGGTTGCTCAGAACTATCTCTTAGCAGATTTGATGTTCGTGAGCTAATCATAAATGATCTATCTGAGCGAACTCTTTGGCCACTGCCTGGGGCGTTTGGAGGACTTTCAGTGACTTCCTCGACTACCCGTGATTTGGCTAGCGTCCTGCCTGAACTAGATGGCTTGGGAAGTTCAGTTTCAACTTCGTGGCTTTCATCGATGAGATTGGTTTTCTGGTTAACTATATTTGAAACATCTCCAGCATAAGCAACATCGTTGCCATTGGGAGTAGATAGCCTTAATATAGACTCTCTCCGTGAGGATCTTGAGTTTTGTGATAAAGTCGAAGTAATTTGACTATTTTCCAGCTTTCTTCTCTTTCTCGAAGTATTCGCGTTAGGGGTCGACACATTTCCGGATGATCCAAAAGTAGAATTTTTCGGAGCATTATCACTTTTCAGAGAAGAAATGCTTTTTCTCGAAGTCCTTTCTTTGGGGGTCAACAGTATTTTGGTTGATGCTTCGGCAGAATTCTTGAGAGCAGCATCACTGGTTAAGTTTGTTGGAATACTTTCGGCGGCGACTAGAGAGAGGGAAGAAGGAACAGAGTTAATTTCCGGTTGGTTTGATTCAAGAGACTGTTGTCCAAAAGCAGCCGGAAATACCAGTCCAAAGTCGACATCTCTGACTTGTCGCCTCCTATCAAATTTTGATGAGCAAAGTTAAATTAATTGGATGACATTTAAGACATACTGGGCTCCTCGCAAGCGCTGTTGGATACGATCTTCACGAGCTGAGGTCTCAATTTAACCAATTGTGTTTTTAAACTGACAAGTTATAACTCACAAGTCATCTTTGCCAAGTTCTTTACAAGTATTTTGTGGAGGACTGTAAAATTCGTAGTAGATGATGTCCTTTCAGTTGTACCTGAATGTAATGGAAATTTTGTTAGATATATCAGTACTGGCTTTACTTGCATTTAATGAGATGCGACGATGTTACCATTTGGTAACCATCCCGGCTTTACGCGGCCTAGTAATTGTTGGCATTGGCAAACCCGCCTCCGCCAACACCGCGGCGTAAATGCCGATCGTCAGTGTCCAATTTTCGCATTCAAGGCAAACGCTACCTACAACAGGACCGAGAGAGAATTGGTTCATCCGTCTGCCACTAAATCACGACTGGCAAAAAATATCTCCAACAGGTCCTTAGAATTTTATTGTTAAACAAATATCTTTCTTCATGTCATGCGATGTCTGATCATGTTTAAAGGAAATTTCCTACAGAATTCTTGATTCCCAGCTCCCAAGATACCTATGTAGATTTATACGACCTCTGAAAATGGCTGGATGTCCCATGGAATTGATCTTGAGTGATTGAAGGATACACTCCGACCTAGCTCGGTACTAAGGGAGTCGCGGCAACAAAGTTTGTGTGGCCAAATGGACATCACAAGGTTCATTGTCCCAAACTCAGTCTTTACGCACATTCTTCAAGTGACCTCCATCCTTTGGATCTCACCCCTATCATGGTTCAAAATCCAAATACCGGAGTAAGATCAAAGCCCTGTCAGTATCCCCAATGAAGGAAAAGTGCTTCGTGGGATCTTACAACAGCGCAAGAGAACAGGGCCTGTCTGAGCCAGTAATCCGAGCTTGCTGAAAGGCTCGTGGACTCTGCTCATAGAGTCCCAAGGTCGTAGTAACCTCACCACAGGTCTCTCGACGTTCTACTACGTCACCTAACTCCAAATTGACCCAAGAATCGTCTGATCTAACTTAAGTACCCATAGAAGCTCACGTGATTTCTTATGGCCCATGGGAAGCTCCAAAAAAAAGCTGAACCTCTATCTCCAAGGGCTTGGACTCTGTTCAAAAATGCAGGCTAGGACTATTCCGAGGGCTCATAATAGAGCAGCTCCACCGGAAGCTGAAAAACAACGAGCTCAGCATCAATTAGATAGTCCTCAAATCACTAAATCTTCAGCAATGCTGAAGCTATCAAGGAACCTAGTGACGATACTCTCAGCTCAGGAAGCATCAAGTACTGTAGAAACTGAAGCTCAGAGGGATATTACTGGTTCAGCTACTAATACAATTTATGGCACCGGAAAAATACCAACTAATGCACTTCCCTAGATGAAGGAAAGCTAATGACCTTAAAACAAAAATCCATATCCGGTGCAACCAATCTCTCCCCCAACCCTCGCGCCGAATCCCAAGAATACATCTAGATCTCAAACTGAACTGGTGAGCACATGTAAAAAGCAGACGCCCAGCAGATGCAGGCTTTAAATAAGCTCACACAGTCAACCTGGGGAGCCATTTTTCAGAAAGTAAAGACAGTCTATAACGCGATAGTCCGGCCGGCCGGCCCCGACGAAAGGGTCCCCTGTTTAGGCCTAGATCGAGATAACGGGGAACCTCACCGAAAGGGTAGTCAAACCTTTTGTCGGAACGTATATTTCTGAATACTGTTAATTCTGTACTCTATCACATTCTTAGGAGTTGCATTAATTGCTGGAGTCATGTTATTTGAAGAAGTCAGGTAGACGGCTTAGTTCTGCATCCTTGTTTGACCTTGGCGCTTAACTAGATTTAGAACAAGGAGGTACCGGTACATCGAGCTCAAGCAACACGACTCGCTCGATGTATATAGAGCCCCCCTTCACAAGAATGACAGGAAGAGACATAGGAAAATAGAGACTTGTAAATTTGACTTCTTTTGCGTTATGTTTTCATGTTTTCATGTTTTTATTTTTGTTGTGTTGCTACTATGAATCCGTTTGGATTCCAACACATTTAAAGGCAATACAAAGAAAATGCTTACTAAAAATCACAGGAGCATATAAGTCCACCAGCACGAGAGTGCAGGAACATGAAACCTCCATTTTTCCAATGGGGATACACGTAAAATATAGAAGAATAGAAGAGTGTAGCACACTGGACTTGTTCGAACCTCACCAGTCCAAGATACCATAATAGAAAAGACCTGCTGGACGATCAGGTACACAAACCCGAGGAAAAAGTAACCGGGTATCTCTACCTCAGAAAAGGCACAGAAAAAAGTGGGCTCGGATCTGCTGCGGAGAAGAGCTCATTAAGGGACAGAGAAAGGGCTGGGAAAGATTGCGGCATACCAGGTATGGGCGACCGCTTGGCCATACCAACTGTCACCGATTGATGTATAGAGGCTAGAGCAACTGTATATTCAATGGTAGTTAATTTTCTATCTAGAGTGAGAATTTCTGCATCAGGAAACAACCATCTCTATAACAATAGGCACCATATTCTAGAAGTGTGTAGAATCCTTCCCAAAAGGTAGCCCAGTAGCTTCTACAGCGCACGGTCCAGCGACCTGTCCAGTAGGTTTCGCCGAAGACCTAGCCTTATTCGGAAACACTTAATATTATGTGCCACACTGTCGTGGATATAATTTCGTCATCCATACGCCTATACTGTACAGCACAGGCTGTAGGAATACTATCGGCTAGCCAGCCGTCACACCAACAATGAAATGGAACCCAAAGAAATAGAACCAGAGCTGACCCTGAAGTCGGGAACGCCGCCAACAACATTTACACCGACAAAAAGACTATTAGACAACAGATGAATTTCTCGGGAACGGTATCCCAATCACATCGACCCCGATAAAGGTCACAAAGCAGCGTAGCAATGTAGATAAGAAGCGAGCACACTGGAACCAAATCTTATCTATATCGAAGAAAAAGTGCTAGTTTGCAATTATGGCCTGCCCACTGAGGATGCAGGGTAGGGCAAAGGTGTGGAAGCAAGCTATCGTTGATCATCCGAAGAAATGATCAACGATCCCAAAGACCCGAGAAAAGTAACGCTGCTATGGATCCTAGACCAGAGATGGTTAGAGCGGTTCCGCTCGGCTGTAGAAGCGGAGAGGAAGGTACGGGAGAGGGTGTTCGACGTGAAGAAAATCCACACTGTGTGGAATAGTATGAGCGCATTTCCAACCGGTATGCATAAGAACCGCAGATTTCTATCAGGTAGGTTGGGGGGCTTTCAACGAAAGGTTTCCTATGGAAATGAGAGAGTTTAAAACACCTGCGTGGGCCATTAAAGGTACCAAATCAGGCTAATGAAATCAAATTCATAAACATTTTATGGGATAACGAGAACTTCTAAATTTTGTGTAGGGCGAACCTATTACAGTCATCGACAGCCACAAGTGTGTCAGCGTTCTATATAATGCAGACGAGTTGGGCTTGTTTTTTGCTTGACCACCAGTCCTAGAGATGTGGAGTTAATGCTTAGGCTCAGGATCCAAAAAAATAGTGTTTGTTGGAACGACTTCAGGTGTGCTCCATCTTTCATGTATCGAAAGTGAACAGGCGCAACACATTGCGTCGGCCTATTAACTGAAAAGATATGTAACTAACTCACGGATTTAATTAAGCTTTAGGTCCCTTGACAGAAGTTGATGGTCTAATACACGTCTCGAGCTACTTAGATCTATCTCAACAGCTTGGCCAATTTTGGCCTTTACAGATAAAGAGTACTATTAATTTCTCCTGTTTATGATTCAATCGAGAACATGGAGATTTCTGAGGTGAAGCATTAGTAAGAGGTCCTGAAAGACAGAAAAAGACGCTAAGGGATGATGGGAGATTACTGCCTCTGATTTCGCATGTACATGTATATTCGAGTAGCTTTGTCCACCATTCGTTCGTAGAGAAAAAAATGACTCTATGGTTTATGAATGAGCTGTGCATTTTAAACCCGAGAGATAAAGACCTTGAATGGGTTGAAAACCACATTGAGGTGTTGATCAGCTATATAACCTTTCACCTACAATTGGACCCATAGGAATTGCGGTAAGATTTTTGTGCTGGATGTTAATTAAGGATTCCCCCATATTTCTTTCTTAGTTTATATTCTCTCTCTACCCCATTTAATTAATTGCTTTTTAATTTCCAGCTACAGTCGATTCTCGTTATAACAATAATTTGGGAGTCATAGATTTGTATTGTTATAGTGAAATATTGCTATATCGAATGGTCACGTGAGACCACGAAGTACTTATCCAAACTCTGCTGTTTGAGGCCCTCAGTCTGCTCCTTCCTGACCACCTTCTCGTAACTGTACAAGTTGCTTATCCACCCCGTGTTTGGCATTGACTTCTGTTCTTCGTAGAGCCGAAGTTGCTGCAATAGGAGCAGTGCTTGGCGTGGTTGTACACGAGGTAGCTCCTCAACTCCCTCTTCTT
>JAKRRZ010001152.1:0-13037 GCA_022627015.2 Podosphaera aphanis
TTGGAGTGTCTGTATATTCTGGTGATATGTATATGTAACTTAGTTATACCGGTTGTGCGTAATATCATAACTATATATACAAGCGAGTTCCAGACTAAGCGAGCACGCTAGTCACATGATCTTAACATACTGTAAAACACGAGATTGATCACATGACTTATATGCACGGACTACTACTGGATTACCCACACTACGTTAGATGTACATCTAATTAAATTTTCGTGTGATTGATTGATGGACGAGATAAAACTCTATTGCTTCGTTCAATTTCGGGCCGAGAAATCGTTCCAACATCCTTTTTGCTGTCGCTGCTGTATTGTTTCACTTTTGCCTCAGGCTTCAGGCTTTGCGCTCGGCACTGTTCAACCGATGCACATCGTCGTTCGCGATAATTATCTGAGAGCCATGGCCTGGAAAGACAAGTCGTCAAAGTTTTGCGTCACCGATTTGCTTGCTAAAGAAATATTCCAAACCTCAGAGCGGATGCTAATTAATCCGGCTGAAGACTTGTTTCCAGGGGCCATAGAAAAATATGGCTATTTCATCCCCCTGCAAGACCATATCATCACAACCTAATCTGCAAGTTGAATTTCGAGAATCGATAAATTGCACGCAATAATCCATATTTGTAAAAAAAAATCAGTATCATATCTTGAATATTGACAATTAAAAGGCGGATTTTGATAGTGTTGATGGGATGCTGGATTCAAAAAGATTACGTCAGAGGGACATTTTCCTCGCATATTAACTGAAACAACCGAAAATACCCAGCCATCAGGATTTACCATCTCCTTTCACCATTTTCATCAACTAATTACAGTTGAATTGAAGAAGTGATCAACAACTCAGCCGTGGTAAGAATAAGCCTGGAGGTTAAAAGACAATTAGGATTCTCGTTTTTGGCTCGTTGATTACTTCTTTAACTCAACTGGATCCAGACCTGGCTGCGTATTGAAAAATAAATCACAGGTCAACCAACTAACGTACATGTAGGTATGCCACTGATACCATAGCTCCTGTTGGAGAAAACGCAAATTAATTTCTCCAAATCGACCAACTTTTTTATCAATTCAACTTGCATCCTAAACACAAAGGCAGATGTTTTAGCAATACAAATTTAACAGCTCAAAGGACAAAGCTCCTGTCGAGTTCGAAGCGTTTAAATATATTTTGCAAAGTAAAGGGCTATGGCCGTATGTGCTTGGAAAATATTTAGAACTCAATCTCCTGAGGAAGGTGGATCAAAAAGAACTTTAATGTACGTTTGAGTGCTTATACAGTCGGTAAAGCCAGAGCTACAGGTAAACATCAGGAATCACTCTCGGAAGATATTATCCTCGACGTTGAGCATATAGAGACATTTGTTTTTATCTAAAGTCTAAAGACGAGCTAAGTGGACTTGCGTAACAATTTGTCATTCTGATGTCGATATCAGTAATGCCATTTTACTCTATCAAAAACAGTTAGAGCTAGAACTCAGAACTCTTGGTGACTAAATTAATGATCGACATGACTTTTCAGGGATACTTTGCCAAACTAAATCCACTTGCTCCGTCGATTCATATGCTTTTAAGTGGTTCTGGGTACTCTCCAAGTCCAAGTCTGCGTGTAACCAGGCACTGGAGGTGTTCAATTTGACTCGAATTAAACATTTGAGATAGCCGATTCTTTGCAGTCCGGACGTATCGTTTCGGAACATTATCTGTTTGAACAAAAGCGCCGTTTCTGTCGTTGATAAGGAACTTGCTTGCCCATCGACGCCTGGAACAAAACAAGTATCCAATATGCCTATTATCTGTTCTGAATTCATACCATCGACCACACGATTCATCTCATCAGTGTTATATCAAGAAATGCATGTCAAGATCACACATAATAAATGTATTAGTAACATCTATCGCTTGTATATATTGGGGCACACACAGATTTTACTCCATATACTTGTTGACTTAAATATTTTACTCTATCTGCCCTAACTATCTTGTCAGGTTATGAAATCGCTGAGGAAAATATGGCCACAAATATTTATGAGCCGCAATCCATAGGTAGTAACTTGTATCGATAGAAAATTCCAAGCTTCTAGAATTGATAGGACTATTCCCGAGGTCTTCACCCGGGTCCAGGAGATATAAAGTCGCTACGATATCCGGCAACACGAAATCCGGAATACTGATGAGCATGACCTTGGTCTCGAAGTTTCCGTTAACTCACGAGTACTTACGAGCTCTGCATAAAAACCGACCCATGTTAGATCTCCGGAATCGCGCGAATGAGTGTCAATAATTGAGAGGATAAGAGCTAATGACCAGGAGTGTAATTTGACCTCCCATTCGTTTTCAGGACAACAACCCACCAAATGCCCAGCTCTCGAAAACGAGATTGGCATTTAACGATATCTCATTCGGATTGTACACGTCTATCGACTCTAACTACACGCTCTCGTTGTGATGAATACCTGACAGAGGACTAAAGGCCCGGGCACAAAGTTGCAGAGATTTTCAGGAGGTTTAGGGAGCATATTTTCAAAGGAGGACACATGTCTAAAGTAGGGAGAAGAAGAAGGATGCTGGAAGAGAAAAGATGCTTTTTGGTCTGGAGATTTTCAACTTTGAGTGTTGTGCGTGTCAAATCTTTAACAGAGAATGATGTGGTGGACCATCATTCGGGTCATGTTGACACGGAAGGTCTTGTAGCCTGAACACCTACAACAACATGAAGTATGGAATTTGTGAGACGATGTTCCTCGCGGTTGGTGCAGTTAGATAATGAAGCATGCTGGGGTAGCCCAAGGTTTTTACCTGCGTTTTTCCTTGGGTGGGTATTCACGGTTGATGGAAGGGGTGTAAGTCCCCAAGATGTGACACACTATAGTGGTACCGGCAAATGCACCTACGGCATGGGTGTTTTTTGTAAATATTGTTTCACCTAACTGTAGTGACCGAGAAAAGCCTACTTCTCGGCGTCTTTCGTCCCAATAGGGAACACTAGGGTGCGTGGCTGTATGCTATCCGCAGACATGTTACACGAATCACTACTACTACTTTAGTATCGCAACATCACCCAACCCGAATCACGACAGCACGACAATAATAAAAAAACAAAGGTTCTTTTATTATTACTGTCTTTCCTGACTAAACAATCTTCACAATTAAATACTTTGCTCCAGCTGGAAGGCCGTTCGTTAACGTATTGCCACGGGGTCTAGAAAAAAGGTTGAGCCGGTCACAAGTCCTCCAGCATACCCATCAACGCCGCTTCAGACAACAAATGCTTCACTAGATGATTCACCACGCAGCCCTTATCACGTTGTGTATCGAGCGATTCGGCATGTCAGAGATCCACGTCGATGGGTCGTATGCTCGGCTCCCTTGACACAAATATTGCACTTCGAGAAGAAAAAATCCTCAGCTAGAAAGCCAGACTACTTCTAATTCCAAAAATGACCATGAAAAAGTGCCGCTTGATCCCGACACCAAAGCTCCTCTAAGACACGATTTTTCTCCTCGAGTACATGTAGCCTATTTGATGTTGATGTTGATGTTGGATAAAACAAGAGACAATCCCGCTAGTCGTCCCGGAAACAAGCTTCGATGAAGATTGTTACCCTCAAAAATTTCATGCTTATTTTTCTGTTGTAGGAATGGGTAAGAATGGGCAGGAATGGCTAGAGACAGCGTTATTCGTTGAGAATGACTTTTAGTGCCTCTATCTCTATCAAAAAAGAATAAGAAATACGTGAAATAGATTCTTTTATGCTATACAAGCCTACCCAAACGCCGATGCTAGACTAGAATTAAGCAATAAAGGAAAGTTTGAGGATGTGCATTACTTCGTATCGCATTGTAGCATCCAATTAGCTACCTGAAAAGTTCTTCCAGAAACATTCTAAAAATTACGTGGCCGTGTCGATGAATTAACTCCCCCCTTGGTCATGATTCGTTGCAAAAGTTTTCATTAAATAGTACAGCAGTGATAACATTATGTATCGTGGTGTCATTTACAGCATGGAGATCCTGGCTCACTTTGTGATTCGGCGTTGTATCGTTGTGCATCTGTTTGATAGTGCATTGAAAACCGTGATCGAGGCCTTAATAAGAATAGTTCAGAGGATGCGGACACCCTCGAGAAGATAACAAGGCCTAGGCAAAAGAGTAAGAGAACACTCTGCACAATGTTCATTCGCCTCTGCCAAACGACCTCTTGGGCCAGAATATTCAATCGCTCAGTCACTGCTAGGATTTCTTGTCGATTTTCATCTCGTTGAGTCTCTAAGCTGATAACGGTACTCTGCCAGATCTCATCGTATTGCTGCCGCAACTTTCGAAGTTCAAAAAAAACAGTGCTGTTCAATGTGTTGAGAAAGATAGTGGTTTTGGCCAATTGTATGCGCGTAATATCACGTGAGAAAGAGGTGAAAGCATGATGAAGATGTGACGTAGCTTCTGAAATATACGCCAGCGACAGAGTGCTATTTGACTCAAGAAGAGTAAGACGTCGAGAAACGGCCTTGAAAAATGATTCTTGTATTGTAGGCAGGGGAGAAGATGATGTGGATGTGGTTGATGTTTTATTTTTCGGCACCGTGCTTGTTGTAGCAGTCTGGTTTTTGGAGTTCATAGAGGATGTGTGTCCAGTCTGTAACGAAGATGAAGAATGGTTTATGTCGGAGCTAGAAGAAGATCCGTGAGATGTGTCGGTTGATGCTTGATGGGGAGTGGCTGGTTGATTAGAGCTAGTTTTTGAAATATTTTCAGTTGTTGTGCTGCTGGATGCTGTCGCACTTGAGCTAGTGCTTACTTTTGATATTATATTAGTACCAATTTTCGGATCTACTGCGACGGGACTGTTGCTCTCGGGACCAACGGACTTCAAAGTCGATTTATCTAACAAACACATCTCTTCTGGATAGGGCATATGTCGCGTATTAAAAATGTAATATCCGGGGTCTCTCTGAGGAGTTTTATTTGCCATGCTTTGAGTTAATACATCTGGAGAATTATTACTAATATTCTTCAAATCAGCCATCTCACCAGATTCGTTAACGTTATTATTTATTCTCTGTTCTTCTTCAACATCGGTAGCTGCTTCTTCTACAGAGCCACTATGTTCTTCTGGAATTTCATCTGAATCTTCGTCTTCACCAGCAGCCTCTGTTTCTTTCCAACTTTCCAACATCCGCGTGCCGTGTACTCTCACTAGACTTAGAGGGCAATAGTATTCGTTCCCATAGTGGCTAAGAAATTCAATTCGTATATAACGTGCCCATATCTGGGGGTTCTCGATTAGGAAAGCTTGAATTTCGCGTGAGTTTCGGGCCTCGTAGGTACCAATATCTTTCCACTTTTCCATTTTTACAGGATAGCGATCGGAAACACTAACACGGAAGGAGCGTATCATACTGGAAAAGAATTCATAGTTGGCTAAAACAACAGTGTCAATCCAGATGTCTTCCTGTAGTCGTATTAGTAAGCGCATGGTGAAATAAATGGAGCGATTTAAACCTACTGAAAGTTCAATTATGACAAATTTATTCTCCACTGAACATTCCGATAACATATATGAATCTTTGTTTTCAATCAAAATATTTTTGGCATTTTTCGCTCCAGGATGTGTTTTCAGCACTGTGGCGCCTGCGTCAAACGATGCATATGACATGCGTTCTTTGCACGTCTTTCCTGCATCTTTGCTTCGATAGCTCTCCTTTTCTCTTCTACCCTTTGTCTGGCCTAGTTCTTCGCCTTTGTCCACCTGATTATCTCGAGCTTGCGCCTCTGTGCCGCCCGATTTAAAATGGGAAAAATCGAGATCAATATCTTTCTCAATTCCCAGAGAATCTGTACTGCTTTCAACACTTTCGGTTTCACGTTCTTTAGGATTCGTGGCTTTAGGCTGCGCAGAGTTGGGGTCTTTCTGACCAGACTTTTCAAGGGTTTGTTTTTTCCATTCTTCGAATGAGAGAAAGGTGGATTGTTCGTTGTCGCGATCACGAATAAGCTGTTCTATTTGGGCTGCTTCTACGTCGGTGATAGCTGGGGATTCTTGCTCTGTAACCCCGGTCAAGACACTGCTTGTAACGTTGAGTACTGTCGCAGTGATATTATCTTGTGGGACACCTTCCATCCCTGGCACTGCCATCCCACCGGTTATATTGGCAATATCTCGCGCATCTTTTAGACATTGCTTGGGTAATATGCTTGTGATGTAGTTGATTGTTCGAAACTCGCAGGTACCATTACTATCTAGATTCTGCACCGAGTTTAATCGGCCTGGCGTACCACGTCCACCTCTCGCCGAGAAAGTTGCTGAAATCTCAAGAGGAGGCTGCCACAAGAAAAGTGTTGCGAGAAAATGTGGAAAGGCCGGAAGTTGCATTTTGGGTTCACCATTCTGTTCAATTCATTGTTGTTGTCGCTATTAAGGTAGCCTGTCAAACCTCTGGCTTGCAGGAGCCACCTGATTTTAAGTAGAAGGAGTGGAAATAAGCTAATATTAGCAGATATTTGCTTATGACTCATAAATCGCGCCGTAATAGCTTCTAAATTTGCGCCAAGCAGGTCGTGCGGGTTAAGGTCGGTGGGGAAGGAATATTGTTGGAATCTTCGGCATATACAGGCTTGTATTTTCGTTGGAGGTTGGCAGCATCGAAATACAAGACTGATAGGAGTCGTGAAGAGCGTAAGTATATTTGCTGATTGCCTTCATGTGCGAAAAAGTTGTCAAGACGAAGTGGACCTTGGCACCCGGCCACATCACATGCCCAGCCACCTAATTGATTGCTGCACAAGTCAGTCAGTCAGTCACTTTTGTGATAATGAATGGTGCATGCATGTAAGTTAAACTGTTAATTAAACGAGATTGAGGATTCGATTTGTGTTTTATAATCTGAGGTTTCAGAGGCCTATGTGAGAGCATAGCCATCTACATGTAGTTAGTGAATATCACTTGCAATTAAAATCTAGTGTCCATGTAAAATCGACCATGCTCAAGAACAGAAAGGCCCCTGATATACAGAACATCAACCTTTTACGCTCTCATAGAAATCTTTCCACTTGAAGTGCGAAACTTCTCATCACGTTGCTCTACTTTACAATCAATATTTGGTGAGGTATCCTTTCCAATAAGCAAAGATTGGTTCAATGATCTTTTTGACTTAATCAACACCCAATCTTCAGTAGATCTGGTGAAACAACATAGATGGGGAATTTCTCTTTGATCTACTGACCTACTAGCGTCATGGAGATGATGTCCACACGATTGACCGATGTTATCAAACTATCAACTCCATAAAATAACTCTCACTGTGCAATGTCGCAAGGAACAGAGCTAGAAACGCCCACTCGTGACTTATCTTACAACACTCCTTTAACTTCTGATATTACAGTCAGAGGACCTAAACATAAATTTTTACATGTCCTCTCTGCCAACGGGTAGAATAGACCGCGCATATGACACGACTCATTCTTTGTCATACCCTCGTGTCTGTAAGATAACGTACAGTCGAAAAGATAGATGACTTAGCATCTATCCAGTGAACTTGTTGCTCTCATTCGAAAACATTTAGAGTCAAGGCAATGTTACACCTTTTCAACTTTAAGCTAAGACATAACTCTTAAGACGACGACGACAACGAAAATGAAGTCCAGGAAGATAGGTATCTACGAGGAGTAACGCTACAGAGGTGTTCGAGAAATTCTCGGTACAATCAAACACATACTATTCGCTGATGGCTGAAACTCTCAAAGCATAAGTACAGAATCCTTCCAACAGATATCGACCTCTATCTAGATCACAAAGATGTGTCAAAACTTGCGCTCTCACCTCAGCGGTAAGTATCCGACCAAGGAAAAATCGAGGAAGACCATGATGTATGCCAGTTTGGTACATCAAGTACATATACGCTGTTATCTGTGGCAAGATGGAAGGATTTGCTAGACTTGAGCCAACGATATGTTCGTCTCAAAAGAGGTAGGTGCTCAAGCTAACCAGACTCTACTTAGAAGACTAGTCCGGACAGTTTAGCGTATCCGACCTGACCAGTTATGGAAAGGTGTTAAAAGGTGAACAAACACGACAAGATTAAAGTCTGTTCTCTGACTAGACGGATCTCATCTTTGCAAATAATTTATAAATAAATACCAACAGATCAAAGCGCTATTGATAGAATTTAATACAGTGAAGCTCGAATATAATGTTTCAATTTTGATTGAATTTTGTGCCGCTTTACTCAAATACACTCTCGAGATCGAAAAATACTTCTTGGAGATAAATGCTCTGGACCTGGGCCTGTAGTTGACTTAATTGAAGGAGAGAACCCTCAATTGTAAGTCGAAGAATATACAGAGATAGATTTCATATATCTCGTTCCAATAAGTCACACGCTACCTCTTGACCAGAATTTTATTACTTCTTTTCGAGCTCACTGCTGCCGTCTTCAGGGTTTCTTCATTGTTGAAGAAGGAGTAGGAAAGGAATACATTGTATTAGCTTCTTTTTTACACGCTATTCAATGGACTACAGTGACTACAGTTACCTGCGAATATGGCGTAAGAAGCAAATAGTCAAAGGTTGAATAAAACAGGCTTAAGGGAGTTTCGACATAAAATTGAAGCTGTTTGCGGAGCAAGTAAAGAGACGTGAGTAGTTTCGACGATTCGATAGAAAACCCTACTAGTAACATGTGTTATTAGAACATGTAACTATAAACCACGCAATTTAGTAAACGCTCTACAATTTGAATATATTTACATATATGTTGGACTATCAAAATGCTCTATACCTCTGCCTTGGGTAGAGGATGATGTCAAATTGAAAAGAGATTTTACCTATCAAATGCAAAAGCTAGCCAAAAATAACTTCAAATTTTTCATGTCTCATTAAGGTGTGCGTTTGGCTGGTATTCGCGATTGTTAGCTAGCTAGCATATTACAATTGAGCGCTACCAGAGATGAAAATGTTAGATCAAGTGAGAGCAAAATCAAGATAGGAAGTTTAACCATTATAATTTTGAATGATAGGTCTTTCCTGGACTAAGTAACGGATCATAATTTGACAATCCTAACATATCGATGGGCACTGCTGTACTGTGGCTGTTCAAGCCCCTAAAATCGACCAGGGTCTGATTCAGCTCGCTTACATTTCTGCAACCAATTAGACGCATATCCATCTCCATTTCATCTCTCAAGAGCTGCATCGCGCGATCGACACCTGGTTGCCCGTACGCACTCATAGCATATAGGAATGGTCTACCAATTCCCACACCCCTAGCACCGAGGCACAGGGCTTTTATAATATCGGTAGCACGCCTTATACCACCGTCGATAAATATCTCAATGCGGGATTCCAAGCCGCGCTCCCGTAAGATAGGCATGACCTCGGCAAGTATCTCGATGCTAGGACGAGCAAAGTCAAGTTGGCGACCACCGTGGTTCGAAAGGACTACACCTTGGACGCCGGCTTCAATAGCAAGGAGCACGTCCTCAGCGCATTGTACACCTTTGAGAACGATAGGCATTTTGGTGACGCTTTTGAACCAAGGTATATCCTTCCAACTGAGCGAAGGGTCAATAAAAGAACTTATGGCACGAGCGGCACCCTGAGATTTGTCAATATTAATACCTGCTTGCATGTTGGATGCTGCATCAGTAAATTTAGATCGCATATCTTTCTCTCGACGACCTAGTTGAGGTGCATCGACGGTAATGAATAAGCCTTTACATCCTCGGCTTTCTGCATGCTGAATGATTTTTCTGGTGATGGCACGATCTTTGTTTACATAAAGCTGTAGCCACTGAACTTGGTTACTTTCGGCAGCATCTATTATTTCATCGAGCGAACAAGATGCAAGAGTAGGAATCATCTGTATGACGTTATGCTTCTTTGCCGCTCTCGTAAGCACAACTTCACCTTCAGGGTTTCCCAATTTCCCTAATGCTGTAGCGGTCACATAAAAGGGCAAATCGACTTTAGTGCCCAACATAGTGGTAGAGCAACAGATATTTTCAACATCAACAAGTATTCGGGGCCGAAACCAGATCTTATGGAAGGCTGTGTGATTTTCTCGCATGGACTAGATAGCAATTTAGTTAGATTACTGGAAGCAGATGTTAGCCCTACAATCTCATCATCGGCACCACTACTGTAATACGCCCAGGCCGTGTTTTTCATCACTCTCTTAGCCACGGCTTCAAAATCCATCAAGTTGTAGCATTCCTCCAAAGCAGGAATTCTCTTGATTCTTTCCTGCCTCTCTAGCTCGGCGGGTGTTACCTGCTCTTTTTCTTGTTTCTCAACAGTGTTCATGTCCACATCTCCAAGATGTTTGGACCTATCAAGATACTTGATTAAAGTATCCGCAGGATGAATGGGATTGAATTCTGAAGATGCATCTTTACCCTGCAAATATCAGTATATTTCAATAGATTGATGATCAAATGGGATGTTTGAGCTGGAAGAAACTAACTGCATATTTAAGGATAATACCAGAGCCTCCAGGATGTTCTATGGCCGTTAGAATTACCCTCAATTTAGAATGTCTATAAATCTGATATCATTGGTGAAATACCTTGAAGGAAATCGGTCACATCGTATGCTTTTTTCTGTAGAGAAATTGGCCCTCAACTCATTTGGAGATTATCCTCAGGAAACATACATTAACAATAATCCAACAACTTTTTTCGGAATTATGACTTGCGATCTCAGTTCCTGTTAATAGAGTAGCATGTTTGTTGCTCATGTTTGTTCGCCCAGAGAAGGTAGAAAGTATCAGAATGCCTTGTTTGTGGTGTACTTATTCATCTGTGAGCTGCATGTCTCTAAGTATCTGATCTAATAATACTACATTACATCAGATGATCCATAAAGTATTGAAGCTCAAAACGTCTGTGTTTGAATCAGGCGACGCCTTTCATACACATGTACTTGTACATAACTTCATCATCTTCATAAAATGTTATCATACTTCCATCGTTGTCCTGCGAAAGAGCGAAGCTGGGCGCGAGGCACTACTTCTGTGCTAGGGCTAGTTTTCGCCATATACTAAAACCTCGCTTATGAATACTTATATTATCCCATCTAATCCTGCACGATCCCTGCTAGTCTTCGCACTAATAAATTACTACCAGTACTTAGTACTGTACACTGCGTCGCATTTAAGACGTAGACCGCCTTTTCGAAAATCAGTGCATCGAATTAAGCCTAATTGGGTAGTTATTGGGATTGGTCTATAAATTAGTAAGCAGTGAATAATTTCTAATTCAACTTTTATGCCAACTCCCCTCTCGTCATTCCTATCCACCCTCATCCTACACTTCAGTCGATCTTTACGACCTCTCTTACACCCATTATTAAAAGGTGAATCCAACTCACTGTATTCGTCTTAATCTTGTGTCTATCAGTACTTCATAGATAAATACCTCACCAGTAACCCCGTCTAACAAGACGAATGTCCTATAAGGAACTTGCTTACGGGCCATTTGTAGAGTGGAACATCAGCAAATATATGATTGCAATAGCACTAGCAAAGCTTGGTTACTCACGTTGCATTGCTCGATCAAAGCCGCCATTTTATATAGAAAATAGAAGAATTCGAAAGAGATGGGCTGAAGAGCACCAGTACTGGACATACGATGATTGGAAGCTTGTCCTCTGGAGCGACGAAACTTGGGTCACGGGTGGCCTACCTGGTGGGACCTGGGTCACCCGGAAACCGAATGAGGAGCTCGAGGATGACTGCATCGTTGACAGTGGCCGGAAAGGAAACGGCTGGATGTTTTGCGGCAGCTTCTCAGGAGACACGAAAGGGCCAAGTCTATTCTGGGAGAAAGATTGGGGAACAATGAAAGGAGAAAGATATTGTGAGAAAATAATTCCCCTGGTCCACGGCTGGGCTGCAAAATATCCTTTGAAGTTCATGCAGGATAATGCTCCATGCCAATTCGGCACGTAGCACTATCAGAGAGCTTCACGACCGGGGAATTCTGACTATATCCTGGCCACCGTTCTCTCCTAATCTTAGTCCAATCGAGTCTGTTTGGTACAAAATGAAAAAATATATTAAGACCAAATACCCTGACTCTGATAGTGGGAAACGACTATCGCCTAAGAAGCTCCGCGAAGTGGTGGAAAAGGCCTGGCAGTCTATACTAGACGAGGATTTGAGGAGACTAGTCGAAAGTATGCCAGCAAGATGTCAAGCCGTAATTCGTGCAAATGGCGGGCATACTAAATATTAAATTCTTGGTGTACATAAAATTTTGTAGAAAATCTAGCACAATTCTGCATAAATAATTTTGAAAAAATTGAAAATTTTCTATCTGAACTTCCAAATTGGGAACCTACGTCAATTCGCTCTGATAAAACACCCATACAAAAACCCATGTCTTGACCGAAACATGCTGCCATATTAGGATAAGTCAGCGTAAATATTGTTTAAAAACCACTGTTTAATCCCTGTAAAGCACGGACAATCTACGTTTACCCTGCGAAGGTCTGTACTCTGTTGCAGGGGTAAATAGTGTCGGAGATCCCTGAATGCCAATATTTGGCAAGGATTATACACTATGCCGTTGGCTGAAATATTTTGACCATACCAAATCTGACACTAGCCGAACCTCAGCTGTATGGGAAAACTTGCATGTTCAAAGTACCTTACCGGAATCCCATGAGTAGATGTTGCGATGTAGACATGGAGCGAGGCTTAATTCGTGTGTTGACAGTGTAACAATTGGTTTCGCGTAATATTTTTTTCTCGCGTCAAAATATCATTCGGGTGTGCCCTCTGTCTAAGTGTGTATGTTAGAGCCATACAGAATAGGGTCCTCAGGCAGAAATGGGGAGTGGCGTAGACAAGCCGTATAGGGGAAAAAGGGGAATTTAAAGTTAGTCCTGTACGGGGAGATTTTATTTATTTATTTTTATTTATTTATTTATTTATTTTTAAGGTCTACCGGGTCCAAGTTACAACTAAAGCCCCATCCCTGAGGGGACATGGTGACAGCAATATAAAATACAGAAAATTAAGTGCATAGGCATAGAGGCCA